>SJYV01016420.1:0-80448 GCA_006410875.1 Neotragus pygmaeus | reverse complement strand
GAGCCTGGTGGGCTGCCATTTATGGGGTCACACAGAGTCGGACACGACTGAAGCGACTTAGCAGCAGCAACGTGTATTCCTAGAAAACTCAGTGTGTGCTTTTAAAGCCATACAACAAAACACTGTGTGTTTATATGTAAAACAGAGTTAGGTTCTCAACTTGGAGATTTAGAGACAGGTTTTCCACCGACTAGGGACCTGGGGCAATTTGCTGTTGCAGGACCATCCCCCTGCCCCACTAATAATGGCCCACACCCCTTCAGTGTGACAACAAACACACATACCCACAAGTCTATAGAACCTGTCCTGGAAGCAGTATCTGCTCCCTGAGGGCAGCATCAGGAGGCCATGCAGGGAACCCTTATCCCCGGCTTCCCCAGTTTACAGACAGCCTCTGAACTCAGCTAGCCCTGGGGTCTGTGCTGAAGGTGGCGCTTGGAGGTTGTTGAGGGTGGGAGAAGGGAAGCAAGGGATCCAGGGTTGGCTCAGTCTCCAGGTTTCCTTCTCTCCAGGAACTGTGTCTGGAGCAGGTGGGGCAGGTGACAGCCATGTGTCAAATTGTGGGGTCAGCGCAATGCAGCACCCAGACCCTCCTTCTGAAGGACTTGTTGCCCCAGCTGTTGGGGACTCTGTCAGGTCTTCTGGGGTGGCTCCAGCTGCCAAGAGATGCTTCATTAAGGTTATACTCCTTCCCGCATCGCCTGACTTACTGAGGCAGCAATATAAAGGCCTGGCCACCTCAGCCCTGCTCAGGACACCTCTCAAGGGCACGTGTGCTCCAGAGTCCCATGGCGTTGGCCCTGCACCACAGCTCAGCTTCCCCTCTACCCACTCTTGCTTCTTCCTCTCCCTTCCACAGGTGTTGATCCCAGGGCCCTCCTTAATAAACACCTCAAACTCCATCTTAGAGTCTTCTCCAAGAACCCAAGCTGTGACACCTGCAATGAGCAGTGTTGATGAACTGTGTGACCCAAGTCCTAGAAGGTGAGCAGAGGAAAGGGGTGGGGGGCTCATGTCTGCTGGAAGCATCTGGGAGGGTCTATGTTAGTCAGGGTTCTCCAGAGAAGTAGAACCAATAGAATATACAGATAGATACATAGAAAGATTTATTACAAGGGATTAAGTGAAGTTGCCCAGTTGTGTCCGACTCTTTGTGACCCCATGGACTGTAGCCTACCAGGCTCCTCTGTNACCAATAGAATATACAGATAGATACATAGAAAGATTTATTACAAGGGATTAAGTGAAGTTGCCCAGTTGTGTCCGACTCTTTGTGACCCCATGGACTGTAGCCTACCAGGCTCCTCTGTCCATGGGATTTTCCAGGCAAGAGTACTGGAGTGGGTTGCCATTTCCTTGTTGGCTGATGCAATTGTGCAGGCTGAGAGGTCCCACAATCTGCCACCTGCAAGTCAGAGGCCCAGGAAATCCAGTAGTGATGTTCCAGTCCAAACCCTGAAGCCTGAGAACTAGGAGCGCCTATGTCCAAGGGCAGGAGGAGATTGTGCTCCTTGTCATCCTTATGTCCCAGCTTAAACAGAGAGAAAAGTCACCTTCCTCCACATCCATTTTTGTTTGTTTGTTTTCCTATTTTGCCCCTTAATGGGTTAGATGATGCTCACTGAATTGGCGAGGCATATTCTCCATTCAATCTCCAATTCCAAAGCTAACCTCTTCTGGAAACACCTTGAAATAATATTTCATGAGCAGTCTGGGCATCCTTTAGCCATATCATGTTGACACATGAAGTTAACCCTCACAGGCCCCCAGAGGAGGTGGGAAATGGGTTGTCTAGAAGGACAGCTAGGACTTAGATGAGGAGGGAGAGAAGCTTGTTTCTGTTGATCACGATCATCATCAATGAGAATAATGTGCTTTTGTGATAGGTGTTTTATTTACACCTTTCAACTGTGTGGGGAAATGGTGAGGCATAGGGCACCACCGTGGCCCCCAGGGGCTCTGACGGAAGAGGGGCCTGGACTGAGTGGGAGCCTGGACTTTATTTGGAAGGCACCCGGGAGCCGCTGAAGGCTGCACAGAGGGAGAAGCGTGAGGCTGTTGCTGGCTTCCGAGTGAGATACTCTGAGATCTGCCCAGATGCACATGGGAGATGGCTGGGTGTGGGGGTGCTAGGAAAGGAAGGAGAGCTGGAAAATGTAGAGTGGGGTGAGGCAGCCACTTCCCAGGGGTGCCCTGAAGAAGAGGAGATTGAGTGTTTGGTTGAAGGTGGCCAAATTTGACCCAGCTGGGAGAGGGCCTGGCAGCAGGAAATGCCCTTCGTCTCCAACAGGCTTCTCAGAACACTTTCCACAGTGAGTGTTGAGGGGGCTTTGAGGCGCCTGTGGATGGGACGGACCCACGATGGACTGAGTGCTTGTGGCTTGCATGGAGTGTAAACCTCGTATACTCTGTGGGTGATGTGGCACTTGAGGGCTGGTCATTGTGGGCTCTGTGTGTTGTAGACCAGGGCTGAATTAGTTTCCCGTGGCTGTGTAGTAAATGATCACAGGCTTAGCAGCTGAATCCACGTGTGTTGATTAGCTCACAGTTCTGTAGGTCAAGAATCCAGGTGGGGATGGTTGAGTTCTCTGCTTAGGTTCTTGTAAGGCCAAATGAAGGTATTCAGTTCAGTTCACTCAGTCGTGTCTGACTCTTTGCAACCCCATGGACTGCAGCCCACCAGGCTTCCCTGTCCATCACCAACTCCCAGANATTTGAATATAGGTCTTAATATTTTTTCCAGTTATTATTTCTCTAGATTTTTACAAATTCTGTTTCTCAAATCAGCTTCTGTATTGCTTCCTTATATTTTAGACTTATGTGTTTGAGGTCAGGGAACTTTTCAACAGTGATGGGAACCTGAGATTTTTCACTGTAGCCATACTCAAATATGATGGTATGGTTTCATATAAAAATTTTACAGCAAATGTTGCAAAATCTCATGGTATTGATTGCAACATAATTGGATTTTGTCTACAACTTAGTGGATCATTTAATGCCAAGTGATCTGGTACCCCTGTGATTAAGTATCACTTGGTAAATGTGCTCCTAAAGAGGTCTAAAATTTCCACAGAAGGTGCATTTTAATTCTACTGTTCAATTTTATGACTGAGGTATAAATTACCACTTGGCCCCTAATTTATCTTTCTAACCTGATTTAGTACTGTATATCACTCTAAATTCTCTGTATATCACTCTAAATTCTCCATGCCCAACAAATTGTTCTCCCTGCTGTTCCCCTTTCATTCTATGAACCACTCTGTTTTGTCTTACCAGCTTTTTTCTGTTTGGAATTGATACTTTGCACCACTTCCCTCCTCTTTTCCCTCCTTTTATTTTACTTATATGTTTCCTATCCTATTTTCAGGGCCAACTTTTTGTTTCAACTTCCGTGAAGCCTTTCCTTGCTATCCTTGGAAATCCTCCATTTATTTTTTTCACGCTTTGTCTGGAACTTGATCTGTGCTGTGGTTCACGGTCATATTTTTTCAAATATCCATGCCCTGTTATTTTTGAACCACTCTAAAGGAATACTTGGAGAAGGCAATGGCAGCCCACTTCAGTACTCTTGCCTGGAAAATCCCATGGACAGAGGAGCTTGGTAGGCTGCAGTCCATGGGATCACTAAGAGTNAACAAACATAGACTACGCCCCCATTCCTTCCTGCAGTCGCCATTTTAGCTTCTGACTGCAAAGCTAGCCCTTCTTTTTTTAAGATTTCCCGTTTAGGGCCCCACACCCAGAGACGGGGGAGCCTGGTGGGCTGCCATCTATGGGGTCGCACAGAGTTGGACACGACTGAAGCGACTTAGCAGCAGCAGCAGCGGCAGAGAGAGTGGAGATGTGAGGGGTGAGTGTGCTGCTCTATAGAGATATGTGCCTGAAAATGGAGAGGGAGCTACAGGGGAAATAGCAATGCTTAAAGCTGGAGTTGTGTGACGAGGTGGCCCAGTGGTTAAGGCGATGGACTCTTAATCCATTGTGCCATGCATGCATAGGTTGGAATCCCATCCTCATCTGTTTGCTGAGTTCAGATGGACATGAATTTGAGCAAACTCCAGAAGACAGTGGGGGACAGAGGAGCCTGATAGGCTCCCAGTCCACGAGATGGCAAAGAGGTGGTGCAACTTAGCCACAGAGCAACAACAAAGCTGAAACTGGTGTGGGTTGGCTTATCTGCGACGTGGGCAAGGCCAGCAGTGCTATCTCCTCCGGTTTTTGTTCATAGTTGACATTGCTATTTTTGAGATTAGAACTGTTAATTAAGGCTGGATTGAACCATCTACCTCTGCTAGACATGATACGGAGAGCCTGAAAGGATGTAGGCTTGATTGAAACCATTCAACATTTCAGGTTCGATGCAACAGAAAGAACATTGCTTTTGGATTGGATGAACCTTGGGTGGGAAAGTGGTTCATCCTGAGACAAGCATTTGAGAAGTATGGGCGCAGTTTGTTTCTCATAGAGGGACGTAAGAGGACAAAGACAGAAGCTGTGAATTGCACAGCAGGAGGCAANGGGACTAAGATCCGACTGCCGTGCTGTCTGTCATCTGGGGCGGCTCTCGGCTCCTAGGAGGACCTAGGATCTCAGCACCTGGGACAACTCAGTGCTTCTTACATGTGACCTTCCATCTTCAAAGCCAGTGACAGTCCACTGGATTATTCTGCTGCTTCAGATCTGTCTGATTTCCCCTTCTGCCACCAGCTGGAGAAAACTCTGCTTTGAAAAGGCTGGAATGTTAAGACCAGGCCCGCCCAGTGATCTCCCTCTTGTCATATAATGTAACATGCTCTTGGGAATGATATTTCATCATATTCAGAGACAACACCGGCACTCAGAGGGAAGAGGAATCCTACAAGCTCAGAGTCACTGGGGCTCAGTCTTAGAATTCTGCTTCCCACAAGGGCTGAGTCTGAATGCCTTTGATCCTAGTTTTCTCCATAGATATAAACATATTAGAGGATTACATATTTTCATATAATTAAGAGGTATTTGTTGAGCACCTAATGACAGGCACGGATGGCGTGTGCATGAAGGGCCCCAGCAGCACGTCTGACCTCCCCGCCTGTGCTCAGGCAGGCGTCACAGAGTCCCTGGCTTTACAATGACATGTAAGGCCCTCATGCTGAGGCCATTTCTCTCCCCTGGTCTCCATGCCCTCCCCTTCTCTCTTCCTCCTACCACCTGACACAGACAGCCTCCTGTGCCTTCCCCCAGGCCCAGGAGCAGACGTCTCCCTGCCACCAGGAGGACACAGTTGCCTCCCCCCAGCTCTGGCATGCAAAGTGACAGCAGAAGCAGTGTCTCCACCATTAACCCTAGCTAGGGATTCACAGAATTCTTCCGCAGACGTTTCCTGGGACATTTAAAACAACTAAGGAAATTCTGTATTGACTGATTTCTACTGGATCCACTTTCTCCAGGCAGTCTTCCCAGACTGCCTGCAGCAGGGCATTGTCCCTCTGGGCAACCACAGTCTGACCTGCTTCTCTCTGGCAGCACTTTACCCCTCTGCCCCACCCCACTGGCTGTCCATATCATCTCCGTTCCTGTTCCCTGGCTGGGAGGGCTGCTAGGGAAATTTGCCTGTGGAGATCACTGAATTTGCTGTTGTTCAGTTACTCAGTCGTGTTGAACTCTTTATGACCCCATGGACTGCAGCACGCCAGGCTTCCCTGTCCTTCACCACCTCCCAGAGCTTGCTCAAACTCGTGTCCATTGAGTCAGTGATGCCATCCAACCATCTCTTCCTCTGCCGTCCCCTTCTCCTCCTGCCTTCAATCTTTCCCATCATCACGGTCTTTTCCAGTGAGTCAGTTCTTTGCGTCAGGTGCCCAAAGTATTGGAATTTCAGCTTCAGCATCAGTCCTTCGAATGAATATTCAGGACTGATTTCCTTTAGGATGGACTGGCTTGCTCTCCTTACAGTCCAAGGGACTCTCAAGGGTCTTCTCCAATACCACAGATTGAAAGCATCAATTCTTCAGCTTTCAGCCTTCTTTATGGTCCAACTTTCATATCCTGGAAAAACCATAGCTTTGACTATACAGACTTTTGTCAGCAAAGTAACGTCTCTGCTTTTTAATACAGTGTCTAGGTCTGTCATTGCTTTTCTTCCAAGGAGCAAGCGTCTTTTAATTTTGTGGCTGCAGACACCATCTGCAGTGATTCTGGAGGCCAAGAAATAAAGTCTGTCACTTTATGTAGAGCCACTGAATTGAGCCCTACAATTTCCAGTCTTGGCCCTCTCCTAGCACTGGAGGAAACTGGAGGTCAGGATAGAGGCTTCTGCTTTGGAGTTGTAGTTCCAAGGCCCTAAGCTCTTCCCTTCTGAGTGAAAGTCACTCAGTCGTGTCTGACTCTTTGTGACCCCATGAACTGCAGGCCACCAGGCTCCTCTGTCCATCAAATTCTTCAGGGAATAATACTGGAGTGGGTTGCCATTTCCTTCTTCAAGGGATCTTCCAGATTCAGGGAATGAACCCGGGTCTCCTTTGCAGGCAGATTCTTTACAGTCTGAGCCACCAGCGAAGCCCCAAGATCTTCCCTTTCTCCCCTGCTGATCCGGTTTAAACAGCTCCTATTCCATGTCTACCTCCACCCCCTGGGATCCCTCTCTCCTGAGTCTTCAATCTCAGTCCAGTTCCACTGCGTGCTGTCACCATGCTCGAAGACCTTCTTCATTTCCTCAGTCCTAAGAAATCCTGCCTTCCTTCCATCTCACAGATGTCTGATTGAATAATGGGGGCTGATGAGCACTGTGGGGAGGGGGCTAGCCTGAATCCTGGCTTTGGCACTGGCTGACCACATGACTGTGGGGCCATCACTAAGTTCCCCTGCGCCTATTCCTCATGGATAAAACAGGGACGTTTACGTTCCTTGCTGTGCAGGCCCTAGAGTGAGCTGGCGCTGCTCTGAGAGCAGATCTGGTGGGATGCAGAGCTGTGGAGGGAGCCCTGGGGCCTGCTTGCATAAGAGGTAGAGAAGGCTCCTGGACAGGAGTTGGACTGAGGGACATAGTCCAGGACAAAGTTTGACTCTCCGAGGGGAGGGGTCATTTGGGCACCACGAAATTCCTCAGGTTGTCACTGGAGCAGAGGGCTTCTTAATTCTGGCCAACAGAGCCCATGGAAGAAGGGTATCCTCTTAAAAGGGTAGAAAACTTTCAGTTNATAGTCCAGGACAAAGTTTGACTCTCCGAGGGGAGGGGTCATTTGGGCACCACGAAATTCCTCAGGTTGTCACTGGAGCAGAGGGCTTCTTAATTCTGGCCAACAGAGCCCATGGAAGAAGGGTATCCTCTTAAAAGGGTAGAAAACTTTCAGTTTTTTTGTGTAGACCATTTTTGTAATGTTTTAATGACTTTGTTACAACATTGCTTCTGTTTTATGTTTTGGTTTTTTTGGCTAAGAGGCATATAGGATCTTAGCTCCCTGCACCCCCGATTTAGAAAGCATAGTCCTAACCCCTGGACTGCTAGGGAAGTCCTGAAAACCATTTTTAAAAGGAAGGCCTCTGGTAGACATCTATAACCATTCTAGGAAAGGAGCAAAACCCCGCCTCAGATGCTTCACCCCTTTCTCTGCTACCAAACATAAGCTGCTTACGGAAAAAAAAGGCAGGGTTCAGGGTACAGAGGAAGGTCTAGTACAGCTGGGGGAAAGGAAATAGAGACTCCTGTATCCATGGAGAAAAGACAGAAAACGGAGTGGGTCCAGATCATTACAGATTTATTACTGCGCCGGGAGGGACAGGATCACTGAGAATAAGAAACATGAGCACCTCCACCCCTCATTGCCAAGCTAGCAAGCAATGAAAAACCAATGTCAACAGTAATTGCGGGAGGAAAGAGTTTCTGAGATGAAGCACAAAGGGAAGACCTAAAGCACCAATGTCCATTCTTATTGTTCTCTTTGATATTATAATCGTGGTTTCAGGCAGCACAATAAGGCAAGAAAAGATAAACAAAGGCCCATGGATTCAGTTTAGTCAGTCGTGTCTGACTCTTTGTGACTCCATGGACTGCAGCATGCCAAGCTTCTTTGTCTATCACCAACTCCTGGAGCTTGCTCAAGCTCATGTTCATAGAGTTGGTGATGCCATCCAGCCATCTCATCCTCTGTCATCCCCTTCTCCTCCTGCCTTCAATCTTTCCCAGCATCAAGGTCTTTTCCAATGAGTCAGCTCTTTGCCTCAGGTGACCAAAGTATTGGAGTTTCAGTGTCAGCATCAGTCCTTCCAATGAATATTCAGGACTGATTTCCTTTAGGATTGACTGGTTGGATCTCCTTACAGTCCAAGGGACTCTCAAGAGTCTTCTCCAACACCACAGTTCAAAAGCATCAATTCTTCAGCACTCAGCTTTCTTAATAGTCCAGCTCTCACATTGATAAATGACTACTGGCCCATGGATTGGAAAGGGAAAAATAGCAATTTTCACATATGATAAAATTGTCTATATAGAAAATTCCCACCAAGTCTACAGAAAAGCTACTAGTACTAATATGTAAGATCACAGGATATAGGATCACTGTACCAAAAAAAAAAAAATTATTCTAATATTGTATACTAGCAATAACATTTGTAAATTTAAGTAAATTTTATAAAGCACTCTCTAAAACAGCACCAAAAAACCATGAAATACTGGCTGCCAGACATATAGACTGAAAACTACAATCCAGCAGGACATTTTTCCATAGAAATGAAGACATTGGTTCTAAAATTTATACAGAAAAAAAGAACTAGAAGAGCAAAAACAATTTTGAAAAAGGACAAAGCTGGAAGATCTGTACTACCTGTTTTCCAAACTTATTATAAAGCTACAGTAGGAAAGAAAAGAGAGGGTATAAAACTGATGTTTATTAGCTTTTCTTTCCTGTGAGATCATATGAAATAGTTTTGGGAACCTAAGACACAGGAGAACTTTCTGAGGGATTGGACAGGTGGCCTTGGCAGGTGGGGATCTTGGCTTGTGAAACATAGATGGGTGATACACAGATCCGAGCTCTGAATGACATGATGTCACCAATACTGGCTTCCTGTCATGAGAGCAGGGGCTGCTGCTTCTTCCTGTTTGTGGGTCCTGGAAGACCCAGCTAAATGCGCAATTCATAGTGAATATCCATGGTTATAGATAAAGGGGAAATGTGTATTAACACATGCGTACTTTGTGTGTGTGCTGATGGTCTTGTGGAGGACCACTTTTCTGCTGCTTTCCCTTCAGCCTAGATAGTAGCGAACTGGCCCAGTAGAATGGATCATTGAGTATGTGTAGGTTCTCTGTGACTGGCCAGAGCAAGAAGCTGCTGACTTCAGGGAGGAGGAATGCAGCCTGTCTGAAAAGTGCATGATTATGGATGGAAGGGAAAAGACTGCATTTTTTCCTAGCAGAGAGCTGCCAGGAGTGAGCACACGTGTGTCTGTGTGTGGTGGGGGTGGGATTGGAGGGTTGAGGGGGTGGATTGTGTGTGTGTGTAGTTGTAGGAACCCAGGAGAATGACATTTCAGTAGCTGAGCTCCAAGTCAACTCCCAAGAAACTTTTAAACTCAAAGACACTGGGTCTCACTTCCTGCCGTATTCCCAGTCGCTGGCTGGCTGGCTCGCAGGTACTGGGGCAGGGTAGGCAGTGCAGTTAGGGCTCTGTTTCCAGGGTCCCTGCCAGGTGCCTGCTCTTTGCAGAGGCCACCTGAGGCTCCTTTTAGTTTGTGGTTCTGCTCTTCTCAGAGCCCAGCCTCCATCTCGAAGCAGAAGTTTTCTGTTCATCATGTCTCAGCAGTGGGAAGGGTAAAAGATGCACCCTTCCCTGTTAAGGGCAGATGAAAGCCAGGCCCATCACAAGTGCTTACACCTGTGAAGCCAGATCCCACCTGGCTACAAGGCACACTGGGAAAGTGTAGCCCCCAGGAAACAAGGAGAGAGCTGTTAACTTGGAAACAAGGTAGAACCAACAGTGAATAGACAGGCTTCTAGGCAAAGCAGAATTCACCTTCGTGTGTGGGGAAGGTGAGGCAGGACTGAGCTCTCCTAGAGGAGGAGGCAGGCCTTCCAGGTGAGTCAGCAGGAGGGCCCGGCATGGAGGCGGCCTAAGTTATTAGGAAGAACTAAGGCGGCAGTGACGGTCATGATGCAGCAGGACAAGCCCTGGCATTGGAGCCAGAGGGTCTTGAGTTCAAATCCTGACTCTGTGATCAAGTGTTACAGGTTGAGCTGTAAATTGGATCAGTCTCTATCATAGACTGGCAGCTTCCCTGGTGGCTCAGAGGTTAAAGTGTCTGCCTGCAATGCGGGAGACCTGGGTTCAATCCCTGGGTTGGGAAGATCCCCTGGAGAAGGAAATGGCAACCCACTCCAGTATTCTTGCCTGGGAAATCCCATGGATGGAGGAATCTGGTGGGCTACAGTCCACAGGGTCGCAAAGAGTCGGACACGACTAAGCAACTTCACTTTCACTTTTCAAAACTACAAACACATACTTGTAGGAACGTATCCTACAGATATACTTGCACATGTGTGAAGCAACAAATAGAAGCAGGTATTCACTGCAGCATTGTTATTTTTAAAAGCAATTTATTGATGTCTGTGCTGGGTCTTCGTTGCTGCACGTGGGCTTTCCTAATTGTGGTGAGTGGGGCTACTCTTCGTTGCAGTGCGCAGGCATCTCATTGCAGTGGCTTCTCGTGGCCGAGCATGGGCTCTAGGAGAGCTGGCTTCGGTAGTTGTAGCACACAGGCCTAGTTGCTATGAGGCATGTGGGATTCTTCCAGACCAGGGATCAAACCCATGTCCCCTGAACTGGTAGGCGGACTCCCAACCACTGTATCACAGAGAAGTCCTGCAGTATTATTTTTGTAATGGTAAAAGATTGGAATGGACCCAATTTGATAGACTCAAATGTCCATCAATATAGGCTTGGGTAAATAAATCATGATATATTTATGCAATGGAATACTATGTGGGAAAGAATGAATTTACTCTCTTATGTATTAATAGATCTCTAAACTATATTGTAAGTGATAAAAACAAGATGCAGATCAAAGAACAAAAACAGAGAGGAAAGGATAGCTACCTGTACCTATCTAAATGTGTGTATATGTATTTTTTCATGTTTTCTCGAATATGCACAGAAGACCTTTGAATATGCACACACAAGGCCAGAGGCTTCCAGGCCAGAGAACTAGGTGGCTGGGAGCCAGAGGTGGGAGGCTGACTTTTTATTGCACTCTTTTATACATTTGGAATTCCAAAATATGTGAAATGTATTATATCTATCCCAGTCCTGGTATTTTGTAGCTACTGGAATTTAGGCAAGTTACCTGGCTTCTCTGAGCCTTCTTTTCCTCTTCTGTGAAATGGCGATAATACCACTGACCGCCTAAGGATCATCAGGGTTGCCTAGCATAAGGGTAATGCTCACATATCACTGTCCAGCTGCTCAGTCCTGCCTGCTTACACTCGCGAGCTGCCACCCCAGACTTGCCGGTGTTTGGGAGACACGGTATGCAGCACTTGCCAACTGTCCCCACATCTCCCTGACATAACCAGCCAAGGTGGGAGGCTCAAGAGGAAGAGCAGGTTTGGGGCTGCAGAGCATGAGGCTAGTTCTGGTTAGGTGAAGTATTGGCATATCTGATGGAGCTCAACATCTGGGCTGGTGATGGAGATCTGTGGGTCTCTAGGCTCTTCCACTTACAAGAGATAATAATTGTAGTAGGGATAAATGCTAACATTTTTCAAGCTTGTACAGGCATTACCTCACCTTCAGCAACCCTTCAAGGTTGACTGTAATATTATCTCCAAAGCTACCCAGTTAGGGATCGGTGGACTAGATTCCAACCCAGGTCTGTCTGAACAGAACCTGGGACCCAGACTTACAGCAAGTCTACAAAACCAGTAACTTTTGAGGCTTCCCTATTGACCCAGTAGTTAAGAAACTGCCTTCTAATGCAGGGGACATGGGTTCTATCCCTGGTTGGAGAGAAAAGATCCCACATGTCCTGGGGCAGCTAAGCCTGTGTGCTGCAACTAAGATCAGACACAAATAGATAAATATTTAAAAATCAGTAACTTTGGGGTTGGCAAATATTTTCCATAAACAATATTTTAGGCTTTGCGGACCACACAGCATCTGTCCTAACTTCTTAACTCTGTCGTAAAAGCAGCCACAGACAATCCATAAATGAATGAGCATGGCTACACGCCAATAAAACTTTAGGGACACTGACACTTGAATTTGATAGAATTTTCACGTCATAAAATTATCATCTTTTGATTTCTTTTCCCTAACCATTTAAAAATGAAAATTATTCTTAGCTCATTGGCTGTACAAACAGGCGGTGTGGGTCTTAAGTTGTAGTTTACTGATACTCCCCGGACCCTACTCCTCTAAATCCTCTGATAACAAAAAAAGACCCCCCTGGCACCCATGCCTTCTTTGGTCTGAGTCTTGCCTCCCGGAGGCCAGTGGCCGTGATGCTAAGAACGCTCCCTCACTGCCTGCATGCTTGTCTCCAGAATAGAGGTGCGACAGACAGGACCTGGGTCCTGATCCCTGACAAGTCCAGCCTTTGGAAGACCCAGCTGCTTTTTAAATGAAAAACACACCTTCTCAAGGGTCTGACCCTGCCAAGTCCAGGATCCATCTTGGGGTAGGAAGCAGGGGCAAAGTCTGACCACTAAGGCTGCCCCTCTTCTGTCCTCCACCAGTTCCAAGCCTGCCTCTAGGGCAGTGCAGTCGGGGCCAGCTCGGTGGGGTGAGGGGCTGTGGATTCGGGGAGAGGCAGGGGAGACCGGGCTGCTGTGGGGGTAGCCGGCAGTGTCGCCGGGGGCCTTCCTTCTGCGAGGAAGAAGGTCAGGAGGTTTTCTCCGAAAACCCACCCCCGAGTGGGGGAGTGGGGCTCAAATGAGCAGTACTCCTGCCTCTAAAGAAACTTCTATTGAAGAGAGTTGCTTTTCTCACTGTTCTCTGTTTTGGGCTGGTCTCCTTTTCTTAACCCTTTTTTCTGCCTCTCCTCTCTTGACCTTCTCCTGGTGCCCTTCCAAACAAGGCCTGAGTCTGCTCAGCCAGCTCCCTCCACCTGGAGGCCCCGATCGCCTCGTCCCACCTGAACAACACTCTCCTTTCAGATCCCACCTCCTCCTCTCCCTCCTGGGGCCAGGGTTGGTCTGGGAGCACACAGTCCTGGGTGTCAAGTGTATGCACCTGATCTTACAAGAACTGCTTCCCAGACTCAGCGCTGCCCCTCTGCCTGGAGTTCAGGACCTTCCGTGATCTGTCTCAGACTTTATTCCCACTCAAACTGCCCTTGACGCCCTCCGAGCGTTCACAGCCTACTAAGAGAGGGAATACTTGAACCAACCCCTGTTCAATAAAAATATATAGTTTAAGCCACAAGTATCATTTTAACTGCTTTATAGCCAAATTATAAAAGTAAAATGAAGCAGGTAGAATTAACTTTGAAAATGTATTTTCTTTAACCCATTAATGAGATATTTTATATTTTTTTCTCCCTACCATATCTTTGGGATCTTATATGCATTTTACACTAATAGCACCTCTCAGTTCGGACTGGTCACATTTTACATTTTCAGTAGCCGCACGTGGCAGGTGGCCCCCATGTCAGACAGCTCAGGCCTAACTTAACCCTGACTCCTGACTCTTAACCCACAAAACTGCATAAGTAACTACAAGGTAAGGGTAACAGAAGGCCCTATTGGAGGTTAAACTTAGGGAGCTGCTTCTTTTGGGCGTTGATTTCTCAGAGAAGAGGGAAGTGTCACCTTTGCCAAGGGGAATCAGGCTTGTTGGAAACTCTATGTGCATCTGAGTCCTGCGCCCTGGGAGGGACAACCGAGTCTCATCGAGCAAGTGGGGGATGGTCAGCACTTTGTGTGAGAGGGTCAAAAAGGAGAAGCTATGACGTGGGTCCCCAGAAGAGAGCCGAGTGGCTTCACTAGGGGAGGGGCTTTCTGTGGGCCACTCATGACCCAGGAGAACAGGGCTGTGGGCTCCTGGCAGAACCCAGCTTGGAACCAAGCTCTGCCTCCCTGTGGAGTCCGGGCTGAGGGCAGCAGCTCCCTGTGCCAGGCGGCAGGGAATGGCTCTAGTAGAGCGGCTGGGCTCCTTCCTGCTCCTGTCTGCACCTCTTTCCATTCTTCTCTCTCGTGTCCCCTTCCTGTCCTGGCTCCAGAGTGAAGGTGAGTGCCCCACTGAAAAAGCCTGTTTCTGAGGTCAACATGCACACACTGCTTTATTTAAAATGGATAACCAGGGACTTCCCTGGTGGACCAGTGGTTAAGACTCCAAGCTCCCAATGCAGGAGGCCTGGGTTCAATCCCTGCTCGGGGAACTAGATCCCACATGCTGCAACTAAAGATCGTGCATGTGGCAAAGAAGGTTCCACATGCTAAGACCCAGTGCAGCTGAATAAATAAAGTTTAAAAATAAATAAATAAATAAAATGGATAACCAACAAAGCCCTACTGTACAGCACAGGGAACTCTGCTCGATGTTATGTGGCAGCCTGGGTGGGAGAGGAGTTTGGGGGAGAGTGGATACATGTATATGTATCGCTGAGTCCCCTTGCTGTCCACTGGAAACTATCGCAATGTTGTTAATTGGCTATATTCCAACATAAAATTAAAAGTTAAAAGAAAAGAGTGGGTGGGAGGAGAAGAAGCCTGTTTCTCCTTGAATCCCCAGGCTCTGGCTGGCTCTGGAGGACATCCCTTGAGAAGTGCTGGCAGATGTTAGATTCCCTCCCCCTCCACCGGGAGGCCTGACCTCACCTGAGGGTATCCCTGCCTGTCCATGTCTTATGACTGGGTGGGCAGCCCCACCTACCTCTCTGTGGCTTCAAACACCAGCCCCTTGCACTCAGAGACACTCAAAATGTGTGTGAGTGTGTGAAGGGGGACTCTGAGGCTGAGGGTGGCACTGGGAGCTGTCTGGGGTGCAGGGTCGATGGCTGGGATCCCCAGGACAGGTCTGGTATAAAGGGTCATTCATTCCTGACAGGTGTGTGTGGGGTGCGGGGCCTGGCCAGGGCCAGCCAGAGCTTTCAGCAGGATTTAATCAGGGTTGAGTGGGCCCCCCTGAAAGCCGGGATTGTGTTTTATCAGAGGTCACTGTTTCATGAGCCCTGTGGGGATACAGAAAGCCCATAGAGCAAGAGGGCCCCTGGGTGACCAGCTGCTCAGGGTGCAGCCTGCTCAGGTGCAAGGGCCTGGTGGAAGGAGGAGATGGGCTTGGATGCGGGTCAGTCTATGGGAATTAGCACGTTTGTAACTCAGAAGCTTGCTGAGCCTGACACAGGCTCTTGGCTGATCAGTTCCTGAGTGGGTATTCCAATCCCTGGACAGTGATGCAAATATACCTTCTCAGTTTTTCTCTCCTTCCTTTGGGGCTTTGTTTGATGGAGTTTGGGGACTGGAAGGGAGGATTTCAGAGTGTGAGTTGGGCAGTGTGGCTGGAGGAAGTCTCAGGCTAGCGATTCAGTGAACAAGAGATAGAAATGTGTTTTTCTCTGATTCTACTTACTCTCCATTGGAAGCCAGCAGTGGGGAGCGGATGTAGGAGAGAGGAGTGGTAAACATTGTTTCTCAGGTGGTTTGAGGTCTTCCCTTTTTCCGCAGGGGATGGTCTCACTTCCATCAAGCAGCAGTCTCCTGACTTTAGTGCCTCTGTTGGAGCTGGAGAAACGTTCTGCTGATTCTGAGAGTTTGCTGGGGCCCAAAAACTTCTGTGAGGTGCTCACAGCTCTGTCTGTCTGACATGCTCCCCAAGAAATCCCCTTGCTGGAGGGGTTCCCCTTAGTGCCTGGGTGCTTAGCAGCTTCCCAGGACATCTTGGATCTCACCATTTGTTTCCATTGTTTTTCTTCCCTGTGGCCCTGGGGCTGGGGCCTGGCTGAGTAGCGAGGGAGGCTGTCCACTGGACTCCTGGGAATTGACCACCAGCATGCGCTGCTCCACTGACAAGGTAAGGCAGCATGTTCTGAGGGTCCTTGACGGTTGGCGTGGCCTTTATTCCCTTTCTTATGGAACAGGTCACACACCGCTCTGATGTCGCTAGTCAACTGCGTCCCCTGGACCCTGGGTTTGGTGGCCCAGCTCTGCTCTGGAAGTCCCGAGGAAGGGAAGATGGGCCAGCTGGCTGCCCTGGAAGGGAAGGGCAGTCCTGGTTTGCCCAGAAGGGAGGGGGTGGTCACTGGGATGATGGAGTCTCAGTTCTAAAGTGGGGGCAGTCCTGGGTAAAGTGAGATGAGCTATCAGCCTTTTCCCCTCCGCTCTCATTCCTTTCCTCTCCCTCCCTTCCCTTCCCTCAGCCTGGTATTACTGGCAGGAGGTTTGGGGTAAGGGGGACAGGGTGAAAAGGCCCTCCATTTCTGTGCTCTATGCTTGGGACATGGTGCCAGGCAGACAGGCCTTGGAAGTTGATTTGGGGGGATAAGACTGCTGGGTGAGTCCAGCTCCAGTCCTCCCCACCCCGAGGAAAAGAGTAAAGTTTGTAAAGTTTGTGGTACCTCCTGGCCCCATGCTTGGAGCCTGCCAAGCCTGGCCTGCATGGAAGGTGGTCCTAGGGGCTTACGGATCAACAGGGCCCATCCTTTCTTACTCAATCCGTGAGTCCAACCCGCCTCACTGTCTGAAGCAAACTGAGGCCCAGAGACGGAGTGTAGATTGTCCAAGGTAGCATAGCAAGTGATGATCACCCAGCAGGCGTTAGATGCCTGGTCTCCTGGCTCTCACCAGGGTGTCTTGCCCCTTCTCAGGGTCCCTCATTTATTACTAAGTGCTCCTCATGTGGAGTATCTCCTCCTCCTGGCCCCTCTTACCCAGCACCCCTCAGCTTCCTGAACTAGCAGCACCTGGCCCCTCAGACTTGGTGGGGCCCCACAGACGTGGAGGGGGAGCGATAGGCTGTGGCTCCCCTCTGAACTGCTGGAGACACTGTGTGGGCCCCGGTGCCCCACAGAGTCAGGGAGCAGGGGAGCGGCTGCGGGACTTGAGGGTGTGTGCAGAGCCTGGGCTCCCGACGGGTGCGGGGCGAGAATCCGAGTCATTTTGTTTAGTGCGGTCGCTTGGCACTGTGGAGTTTCTCAGACTTTAACACCTAAGACTTTCAATAAGAACAGCAAGGGCAGGAGAAATAGTAAGGGAGAAACCGCTGGGGGCTGGCTCTTCCGGGCTCTGTTCTTTAACCCGAAGGATNAATCAGGGAGCAGGGGAGCGGCTGCGGGACTTGAGGGTGTGTGCAGAGCCTGGGCTCCCGACGGGTGCGGGCGAGAATCCGAGTCGTTTTGTTTAGTGCAGTCGCTAGGCACTGCGGAGGTTCTCAGACTTTAACACCTAAGACTTTCAATAAGAACAGCAAGGGCAGGAGAAATAGTAAGGGAGGGTTTCATCCGCTGGGGGCTGGCTCTTCCGGGCTCTGTTTTTTAACCCGAAGGACGGTCCTGTGGGGAGGGAAGTAGTGTTCCGAGCATCGGTTTGTGACTGGCCTGGGTCTTCGTTGCTGTGTGCGGACTTTCTCCAGTTGTGGGGCACGGGGGCTCCCCTTGGTTCTGGTGTGTGGCCTTCTCTTGTTGGGGAGCGCGGGCCTAGGTGCCCCGCAGCACGTGGAATCCGCCCAGCCCAGGGACTGAACTCAGGGACGACCATTTTATAGCTGAGGAAACTTGGCAAAAGGGGTCAACACTATTACATGGTCACTCCCCGGACATCGGGGCAGATGAGACCCTACTGTCAGGAAACTGAAATAGCTTGAAAGGTTCTCTCCTAAACTCTAGAGCAGAGTGACAGCCATTTTAGAGCACTGTAATTCCCATCCTTGACAATTTGAATTTAAAAACAGGTTTTTAAAGAACAACTCTTTCCCACTAAATCTTAATTAAATGCCAGGGGAAGTGATGGCTCAGTATTTCCTGGGATGCTTGGATGAATTGCCCCCAGGGGGCACTCATGTACTGCCTGGGCTGGTCTGCAGGCCCCTCAGTGGTGCTTCTAAGGAGTGGGAGAATCCTTGGGGGCCACTGAATTCAGCTCCAAAGTGTGATTCCTCACCCCATTAAGGGAGGCTCCTCGGGAGGGTCTACCACTACCAGGCGTAGTGAAAGATGGGCTTAAGGAATTTGTGTGCAAAATGATATGAGGGGATAAATAGAATACAGTAAGTCCCCTGCATAGAACAAGTTCTATTCTGAGAGCGTGTTCATAAGTCCAATTTGTAAGTCCAGCAAAATTAGCCTAGGTATCCAACTAGCACAGTTGGATATATATTATTGTATAGTATTGTAATAGGTTTATAATGCTTTTTACACAGATAATATGTACATAAAAAACAAACATAAAAAATAAAAGTTTTGATATGACAGTACAGTACCTTGAAAAATACAGTCGTACAGTACAACAGCTGACATACAGGGGATGGCATACACGCTTGCATCTTTGAAAGTTTGCAACTTGAGGGTTCATAGGTAGGGGATATATATATACATTCTTAGAGGGTTCAAGGTTTCCATTAAGTATCACAAAAAAGGCTGGTACCCACTCATAGTTAGAAACTCTGCTCTGGGCACCAGAGTCCCAGGACAGGGCACTAACTCCCGGACCAGGGCTGGTCCCTGTGGCATCCTCTAGACAGGGCAGGCAAGGTGAATTTCTCTGAGCACCCTGAGAAAAAGCCAGTGGAACCCCTCACTCTCTTCCCCGGAAGTGGAAGCTTGCATAAGATGCACCCTGTTCCTGTTGCTTTGCCCAGCCCGCCCCTGCCCATGGGGTGTCCAGACCCTGATCTGGAGGAAGGAGAAAGCCCAGTCCAGATGCTCACTTGCCCAGCATCTTCACCTTCTTTGGTCTCAGTTCCTCACTCATAGAATGGAGATATGAGTATCTGCTTGGTAAGATGGTTCCGAGAATCCGAGAGGATTCTCATGGGTTGGGGGCTGGCACTGGGGAAACTTTTGGGCCATTCTCAACTGGTGCTTCTTTTCTTCCAGGGAAAAGGCCCTGTGGCCTACACAGCATGGATATGGGCAGAACGGTTTTTCCTAACTAGGCCTTTGGGGTTGCAGCAGGTCAGCGTGTGTCTGCTCCTCAAATGTAACAGGTAGGTATTGGGATTAAACGAGAATGTCAGCTCCACCTGAGTAGGGATTTGGTTTGTTTTGTCCACTGCTGTCTCCTCAGGGTCTCAAACATTATCTGGCAAATGGCAAGTATTCAGTAAGTCTTTGTTGAGTGACAGTTGGGGACATGGGGAGGGGGCAGCCAGGCATGATCCAGAAAAGTGTGGGGAGAGGCTGTATGTAACATTTTCTCACTCAAAGGCCCAGTTTCAGCTCTGCCACCCACTTTCTGGGTGACCCTGGGCAAATCCCTTCTCCTCTATGGACCTGTTTTCCTCCCTATAGAATGAAGGGATTGGCCCAGGGGGTCTCCAGGCTCTGTCTGGCTCTGAAGCCCTGTGCATTGGTGGAAAGCATAACCTGCTGTGTCTTGAAGGCAGAGTTTGATAGAGGGCAGAGGGTCCTCAAGGGGCCGCTCTGCCCTGGGGTCATGACAAGGGGGTTCTCATTCTATGGTGAAATCGGATCTGGGCCTCGGCAGCTGGGGGCCACAGGCAACTTTCCGCTGCCACCCACAGGAGCAAGTGTTTCCGCTCCTGTCCCCAGCCTTTCCTGCTGCAGGACGCTTCCCCTGCTCAGCAAAAGCAGGAGCTACAGGCCCTCCTCCTTTCTCAGTTTGTGGCTAATAAGTCAAGACTCCCTGCTGCCCTGCTGGAAGCTCTGGATCTGTCTCTGGCTGGGACCCTCCTCCACCCCTTGAGCCCTTCACAGGCCCTGGACCCTGGGAAGACACAGGGTGGACACCATGGAGCTTTTACATAGCTCTGTGCTATCATAAGCCATTAAACACTACATCTGCTGCTACTTCCCCTTTATCTTCTCCCCTGAATTTCTTCTGGGAGTGAGCTAATGGTTACTTTTAGCTATAGCCTGATACAAAGACCTATCTAGGCAGACTTCCCTGGTGGTTCAGTGGATAAGACTCAGCCCTTCCACTGCAAGGGGACTGGGGTTGATCCCCTGGCCGGGGAACTAAGATGCTGTGTGTTGCGTATGTGTGTGTGGCAAAAAAAAAACAACAAAAAACAATCAGACACGTCTGTGGAATAAATGTTTTATTGTCTAATTTAAACAATGAATTTTATCAGCAACAGAGCACATATTTTGCTGTACTGGAGGCCAGTGGAACTATTAAAATGAGATTCCTTGTGTCCTTGTGAGAAGTTCCAATGTGTTGTCCCCCCTAGCCCCAGAACTGTACTGCCTCTAGCAACCCCTGAATTCATAGAAAGCACAACCCAATTGCATTGAAAATTACTTATAACCAAAGAAGTAGGTGCTTTGGGGTGAACATCGCAGAATTATAGGAGATTTTTTTTTTAAGTGAAATCTGTCCTCTTCCCTCTTACTGTCTAACACTAGCAGCTGAGAGTATCATTCCAGACATTTCTGTGCATATGTCAACTATGCACATAAACATTTGTAGAATTATTTTATACAAATAAAATCATAATCTCTGTACTGTTCTGCAACACGTAGACCCTTCCAAGCAGGAGCATGTGAGACTTTGTCATTGTTTGCATGACCACAGTAATGGACATTTGGGCCCTTTCCAGTTTTCCATTATTGCAAACAGTGCTGATATGACACTTTGTACCTAATCTTTGTGCAGGTGTATGAATTTATCTGCAAGGTACCTTTCTAGAAGTGGAATTTACTGAGTAAAGAATATACAAAGTGAAATTTTTGTACATTTACACGTTTACAAATGTAATGTGTGTGTAATTGCTTGTTTCCCCACAATATGGGCAGGACCTCTTTCCAATCTTTATTTATCTGATTGTTGAAAGTTGTATCCCAGTGTTTAAAATTTGTTTTTCTCAACTGTAAGTGAATTTGGACATCTCTTGTAATATTTATGGGCCTTTTATACTTTTCCTGATATCTATTTCCCACTTTTAAGTTGTCTGTTTCTTACTGATTGTAAATGTGCTTTACATATGAAGGATATCATCAAAAGAAACTTTGACATGTTATAATTACTGGCAAATATTTTTTCCTTAATTTGTTTATGTTTTATTGGTTTAGGTCCAACATCTGTACAGTAACAGGTATCAACATCCCTTTCATGGAGTCCTGGTGTCTTGCCAAGCTGCATTTTTAATACTACAATCCCAGTGTCCGAGAAGATCCTGAATCCACATTTTGAGATTGAGGGGAGAAAGGGTTTTCCCATACGCAATTGAAAAGTGAGGGCTTGTCCTTTGCTAGGTCTGACATTTGGAGGAGAGACAGCTTGCTGTGTTGGAGAGCCAGCCTGGACCTTAGTGCTCCACCCAGCTGTCCTGTCCTCCCTCAGCCTCAGTTTGTCTAGATGCAAAGCAAGGAGGGTTGAATCAGTTGGATCCCAAGATCACTTCCTGTTGGAAGTTTCCTGGTGGTCCAGCGGTTAGGACTCTGTGCTTTGATTGCCAAGAGCCCAGGTTCAATCCCTGGCATGCCCCACCCCCCAAAAAAAATCACTTCCTGGGTTAGTATTTGATGACCTGTTCATACATGATTTGGCCTCAGGTTGCTGCCCCATTTGGGATCTATTTCTGGTCCTCCATAAAAGGCCGCAGTAGGACAGGGTAACGAGTAAGGCCCTTTCCAGCACTGAGGACTCATGGCCTTCCCTGATAGAGCTCCAACCTTCACTGTGCCTCAGTGGCACCTAAGGAACAGTCAAACACATGGACGCCAGCCCTACCCTGCCCCAGGAAAATTAAACGGGAACTCCTGGAGGAGGGATTTTGATAGCTTTTAATGTTCCCAGCTGACCAATGCTCCATATGCCTGGGGTTTCCCTGAGATTCTGCATTTCCACTGAGCTCCAGGTGATGCTGACACTCTGGGTTCAGAACCACACTCGCACTAGGAGGCAGGCAGCACCAGCATCCCCGGGAAGCTGCTCAGCAAAATGCAGAGTCTCATCCTGATGCCCTTTGTCTGGCTTCCCCAAGGGCTTCTGCACTGCCTGTATGAATATACTCATTCTCAAAAGCAGGGTTTTGGAGGTTATATTGTTGTATTTTCATTTTGATAATCCATTGAACTATACACTTATAATCTTGCCAAAGAGAAAGGACAGGACAGGAGTAGGTCATCCTAAACCCCAAAAAGGATCAGGAGCCCTGATGCAGCCATACTCTGCAGTATGGGCAGCTCACGTAGGGCATTATTTGGGAGTCGAGAGGATAATGCCACTGGGTGCCTTTGCTCTCTTTCTTTTCTTTCTCATTTGTTTTCTTTTTGAAGTACCATCGATGTACAACATTATATAATTAGCTATTCAGTCACCAAGTTGTGTCTGACTCTTTGTGACCCCATGGACTGCAGCATGCCAGGCTTCCCTGTCCCTTACCATCTCCTGGCATTTACCTAAGTTCATGTCCATTGCATCGGTGGTGCCTCCCAACCATCTCAACCTCTGTCACCACCTTCTCCTTTTGCCCTCAATCTTTCTCAGCATCAGGTTCTTTTCCAATGAGTCGGCTCTTCACATCAGGTGGCCAAAGTATTGGAGCTTTAGCTTCAGCATCAGTCCTTTCAATGAGTATTTAAGGTTGCTTTCCTTTAAGGTTGACTGGTTTGATCTCCTTGTGGTCCAAGGGACCACCTCCAGCATCACAGTTCGAAAGCGTCAGTTCTTAGGTACTCTGCTTTCTTTATGGTCCAGCTCTCACAACAGTACATGACTGCTGGAAAGACCATAGCCTTTACTATAAGGACCTTTGTTGACAAAATGATGTCTTTGCTTTTTAACACACTGTCTAGGTTTGTCATAGCTTTCCTGCCAAGAAGTATTCATCTTCTAATTTCATGGCTACAGTCACCATCCGCAGTGACTTATGTAAGTTACAGGTGTATAATAAAGTGATTTATAATTTCTAAAGGTTATAGTCCATTGGGTTATTATAAAATGTTGGCTATATGCCCCATGCTTTACAATATATCCTTTTAGCTTATTTTATACGTAATAGTTTGTACCTCTTAATTCCTTACCCCAAATCACCCCATGCCCTCCTCTTTTGCTTTTTTTTTCCTTTTTATCATGCCGTTTGACCTGTGGGATCTTAGTTCCCTGACCAGGGATTGAACCCTGGCCCTTGGCAGTGAAACTATAGAGTCCTAACCACTAGATCACTAATGAATTTCCAGCTTTTGCTCTCTTTCTAACACAGAAGAAGGGGGTGAAGGGACCCCACTCAACTACTAAAGAGTATCCTGGGCCTATGGGTTTAGAGTGGATTTTGGGTAAGCCTCAGTTTCCTCATCTGTACAATGGGGCTAGTGATGCCTCCTTCTCTGAGTTGTTCAGTTTTAGGTCAAATGACACTCCAAAGCAGTTGGCCTGGCACATAGAAGGTGCCCAAGTCAATCCAGTCCAGCCCTCAGTGGGGGTTTACCATGAAACAGATAATGGCTGGATCTCAGTGATGAGTCATTCGTTGCCCTTAGTGGAGTCAGATGGACCTGGTTTGCCCCTCGCTATTGTAGGAACTTAGATGAGTCATTTCATCTCCCTGCACTTCGGTTTGCTTGTTCATCAGTGCAGACAGTCAAGCCCCTTTGGCAGGGTTGTTGTAAGGATTAAATGAGGTCACACGTGTAAAGCGTGGAGGCCTGAGCCAGGCCTGGAGCCAGCCTGAGTTCAGGCTGTGGGTAGCCACCTCCTCCCACTCTGGGGGGGCCCTGGCTTCAAAGAACAGTGTCCTCTTTGACTCTGCCGGCCACCGCGGTCACTACGCCACAGTCACGGAGTGCCGGAGAGCAAACAGCTCTGCCAGACCTGGCCTTCTTCATGGCTGCTGCTGCCCTGGCCGGCCAGGTTTGGGTTGGCGGGCAGGGTGAGTGGCTTGGCTTTGATGTGAGCGGTACCGAAGCTGGGAAATGGGGGCGTGGGCATCCCAGCCTGCCTCAGTGACTCAGGGCCAGCTCCTAGTCTTTCCTCCAGAGCCTGGCAGAGCCCTGCTTGGGGCCAGTAGAGGGAGGCAACTTGGCACCAGGGGTCCTCACACCTTCCCTAAGACATGGGTATCTACTTTATAGATGGGGAAACTGAGGGGATTACTCCCCAGCTCTGGTGACCACCAGGCTGCATGGGTGGACAGAAGGGCCTCCTGGTTTGCTGTGGATCTGAAGGTCCAGCCCATTCCTTAAGAGTGGCCTGGTTTCCAGGAGACACCCCTGCCCCATTTAAATGAGTACGTCAGGCCCCACAAACAGGTTTCCTGGGCAGCTGATTCATGCCTGGCCCTGAGGCTGGCCAAGGGAGCAAGGAGGATGCTCCAGACATAGCCTGTCTCAGGCACAGGTTGGAACTCCAGCTCTTCCCCTGGCCAGCTCCAGGGGCAAGCCCCTCTGGGCCTCAGTTCCATCATCTGTAACATAGGATGTAGGGAAAAATGAAGTACTTTCTGTGAAAAGTGATTTTTAAAACTGTACTGTTTATGCAAGTGAGGGATTATTAACATTCCTGAGCTAAAACCTCAGTCTCTGTCACTGAAGAAAAGCTCAGGAGAGAAGGGATGAAGGGCTTTAGCAGGTCACACAGAAGGGATGTACTTCTAGTCAGGAGCCTGGAAGGGGCAGAGGTTACTCATTTTTCAGAGGAAAAATGGACCCTAGAGGAGGGTTTTGCCCAAAGACTGGAGAAGCAGGAATTGACCCTGGCTCTTGGTGGGAGTCCCTAGTCTGGACTGCTGTGCAACCCTGGGAAACTGCAATAACCTCTCTGGGCCTCAGTTTCCCCTGTGCCAATCACACAGAGGGACTGCTGGAGGTGTTTTTCTTCTAAAGCATTTGTGCATCATCTGGCTTCTCTGATTGCTCTGGACAAGGTGGTCCCAGGTCCTTAGGAGGTGAGGAAGGCAGTGAGAACCCCAGCGGACCATCCCAGGGTGGGACCCAAGGCAAGGAGAGAAGTCCAGGTTGTAGGCACACAGGCCCGAGGTGGGCAGGAGGAGGAAGAGGAGGGAGGGGACTGTTGCCAGCCAGGAAATGTCTGCTGGCTGGCATCAGGCGTGCTTGAGCTAGCATGCTTCCTGTAAGCAGTGCACACGAGCCTAGTGACCTCACCCCTCAGACATTCCGGGACAGCACCCCCAGTCCAAAGAGGCTGTCCCATTGTCCCCTGGAACAGCGAACGGGCGGCAGCGCCGACCTCTCGGCATCCAAACAACGTCCATTCATTCATCAGTGTTTACCAAGCACCCACTCTGGGCAGGCACTGTGCCAGACACCGGCACGCAGAGACTTGGGAGCCAGGGCAGTGTGCTCACATTTTCCAGCTGGGCCCCCTGTACCTGGAACGGGCGCCAATCTCCTTGCATGCTCTTTGGATTGGGACTCTGAGGTTAGCCTTGATGAGCAAGATCCTGGAGGGTGTGTCGACCTTGGAGGCAGCAGGAAGATGACCTGTGAACGTTGATTTGGCTCCAGTGGTAGCTGAGCACTGCTTGGAGGCAGGGTCTGCATCTATTATCTCATTTACTTGTCCAACACGGAATAGGCCATCATCCTCATTTACAGAGATATAGCCTCAGGTGCGTGACCTTGCTTCAGGTCACACAGTTCATAATGGTTTCAGCCAGGGTTCAGATCTGGTTCTTTCCTGGGCACCAAGCCCTCAGATTCTGAACCCCTGATCTCAGTTTGGACCCTTAGTTGGAAACCACCCATTAACCCAGTGGCTTTGGGCAAGTTGCTTGGGCTCTCTGAGCCTCGGTTTTCTTATTTGTCAAGTGGGGCTGAGGACGATTAATTTGAAGGAGGGCTGTGAAGTTTAATTGGGACAGTGGATGTGAACAACAAAAAAAAGAAACTCGTTCACTGGCCGAGGCAAGTAGCTTTAGGAGACCTCATCACTCGGGGGTTTCACCTCTCAGAATTCTCTGGCCACAGAGCACTTGGAAAACTCCCAACCCCTTCCTCTGCCTCTAGGTCTAATTGCTCTGAGTCATCAGCCAGAATTGACGAGTACATCCCAGGTTGCTCGATGTATGGGCAGGGACAGGTGGGAGGAATGAGAGGAGAAGGCACAGATGAAGAACAGGACGCTGTGGCTCTGTCCCCTCCCTCTCCTCCCTCAGGAGTTTGAGGATCTTGGGGGCTGAGGAAGGACCATTCTGTATGAATAATGAGACCAGGACAAGCTACCATAATGACCTTTTCTGCTCCCATTTCACTTCGTGAAGATATCTCACGTCTTCAGTCATTTCACAGAGGCTATGAATTGCTAATATTATCCCCATTTTGCAGATGAGCAAATGAGGAAACTGACACTTGGTCAGATTTACTTGAGGCCCCTGAGTTAGTAGGCAAGTAGGATTTGAGTCTCTGCTAGTAACCCTGACTTCTCTGTGGAGACTTCCAGAGCCAGGCAAGGGAGGCGGAAAGTCCTCAACAGAGAAAAGGAGAAAGTCTTGCTTTTTACAGCTGTGCAGAACTCTTTCAAAAGCCTTGAGGCAGGTGGAATAGAAGCCACCAGAATAAAAATCCCTGCAGATGTTTGTCCCTCTCCTGTACCCTCCAGAAAGGCCTTCCTCCCATCTACCCTGCTGCTGCTAAGTCGCTTCAGTCATGTCCGACTCTGTGCGACCCCATAGACGGCAGCCCACCAGGCTCCCCCGTCTACCCGAAAACCCTAAAAACCTCTGCCTGCAGTTCTCACAGCCTCACTTGGGCTGATAACCTGGCTTTTCTGTGGAACTCACCAACCTGGGGCTGTCTACAGGTGCTGGGGCCCTGACGAGGGTCTTGGCTGCCACCATTAGCTTGATGACCTTGAGCCCATCATCCCTCTCCAGGCCTCAGTTTTGCCATCTGTTGAACAGGTTTATTAATGAATGTTGTAACTGGAAGGTTGCAGTGAGCATAACCTGGAATGGCTGACACAGCAAGCTTCTAAAGTTGACTTCCATGCATCCCTGTCTCTGGGGACTTCTCCCTTCTCTTTTTCTTCTGCTGAGGGATGGCATCAGATAAAGGGGAGGCAGTTTGAGTCCTTGTGAAGAATCCTAGGCGTTAGCTGCAGATAGCTGAGCTTAAAATCCATCTCTAGGGAATTGCCTGGTGATCCAGTGGTTAAGACTGCAGGATTCCTTTGGAGGGGGCACTGGTTTAATCCCTGGTTGGGGAACTAAGATCCCACATGCCACCTGGCCAAACAAAACAAACAATCAAAACCTGTCTCTCCTTTGTACCAGCCCTGATCAAGTACGTTGCTTCTCTGAGCTGCAGTTTGCTCGTCTGTAAAATGGGGATATAAGGTCAGCCATACAGAGGGAACTCCCTTCTTTCATCTGGAGGTGGAGAATGTATGTTTAACTAAGAAGAATGCCTCAAAGTTGGTGACATCTCAGAGGAGTGGGGAAGATGTTTCTGAGTGAGGTTTGGAGGAGGGTTTCTAGCACTTTCTGAAATCAAATCCCTTACATTATAAGTTACTCAGATATAAAGCCTGGTTCAGATATTCATAAAGAGAAACCAGTTTCTCCAAGGAGTATCACTCCCAGGGCAAGAATACTAGGGCAGGATGGGGACAGAGGACCCAAAAGGCAAGTGGGTTGGAACTTGGGCTCCTTCTAGTTTGCCTGCCCCAGTTTAATCTAGGTCAATGCAATGAAAAAATTTTGAGCTTCTACTGTGTTCAGGAACCATGCAAGGCATTTTGTAGGATGACGGGGATCATAAATCAGACACGAACTCTGTCTGCCCTTAAGAATCAAAAGAAGTAATGATGACATGAATAGGATATCTCCATGTAACCCCAAGAGGCGCGTTGCACAGAACCTGGTACATGTGTGTGCACGCTCCGTCACTTCAGCTGTGTCTGACCCTTTGGAATCGTATGGGCTGTAGTCCCCCTCTGTCCATGGGATTCTCCAGGCAAGAGCACTGGAATAAGTTGCCATGCTTTCCCAACCCAGGGGTAGAACCTGTATCTCTTGCATCTCTTGCATTGCTAGTGGATTCTTTACCCACTGAGCCACCTGAAAAGTCCCATAGTAGGTGCTGAATATGTGTTAATTGAAGGTAACAAAACTACAAACTATGATTGGAGGTGGGCAGACACTGAGTGAGGTGATTTCCCAGAGGAGGGGTCATTTATATTGGGTTTTGACGGCAGCCTAAGAGTCCTCTGCTCCTCTGTTTGTCCACTGTTCCTCCATCAAGGCTGATGAAGACCCCAGCAGAGCAAAACCCTAACTTCTCCTTACTTCTGCCCATCAGCCCTCATCTGAACTCTGAGGAGTCTCCGGATGTGAGGAGGAAGTGGCCGGGTTGCGGAAGGCATGCTCATTTCCAGTGCGGGGCCGGGCCGCCAGCCCCGGGTCCTGTTTACACAGCAAGGCGGACGGGCCGACAAGACTTGGCGGCAAATGCGCTTCTGCCTCTGAGAACAGAAGGGGCTGGCAGATCCTGGCCAGGCCAGGCTCGGAGTGGCCTGTGCCAAGGGGAAAGTCAAATGTAAAGAGTGTTTCCTCCTGGCCAGGCGGCCCCAGACTTTTGTCTCCAGTCTGCAGGCAGTTCCTCCAGTGACTCATAATCAGCGGGAACTTATAAATAAACCCCACCTCGACCTCGCACCACAGCCTGGCTGGGACCTGGGCGGGAGCGGGGTGGGGGAGCTGGGAAACAGGGAGGCAGAGGAGAGGCCCTGAGAAGGCTCGGGGGCCTGGGGTGGCACTGGCCATTGGGCAGGGGCACCTCTGACTCCCTATGGAGGGATTGCAGGGGTGTTACCAGCAATCATATGCCCCCCGAGGCCTCGGGCATGGGGCCACCAGTCAGAAGCAAGGAACGCTGAGAGGCTGGAACTTTCATCTGCCTCCCAGGAGGGTGGTAGATGAGACTAGGTGGAATTTTGAAATAACTGGCCTTTAAAACCTTTTGGGGAATATAATTTCAAATTCATGAAAAAGTTGCAAAAAAAATAGAACAGAGAACTCCTGTATAACTTGTAGCCAGATTCATCAATTGTTTATATTCTGTCCCATTTTGCTTCATCATTCTTTTTCTCCTATATTTTCTTTTTTGAAACCATCTAAAAATAGGCTTCCAATTATGGAAAACAGTATAAGGTTTCTCAAATAAACTAAGAATAGAACTACTATATGACCCAGCAATTTCACTCTTGGATATATATCTGATGAAAACAAAAGCACTCATCTGAAAAGATACATGTACTCCAGGATTCATTTTTTTGTTCACTCTAAGTCTCTTCAGTCATGTCCAACTCTTTGTGCCCCTATGGACTGTAGCCCAGTATCCTGATAGGCTCCTTAGTCCATGGGATTCTCGAGGCAAGAACACTGGAGTGGGTTGCCATGCCCTTATCAACAGGGCCAATGTTCATAGCAGCATTATTTACAACAGCCAAGGTATGGAAACAACCTAAATGTCCATCAACAGAGTAATGGATAAAAAAGATGTGAAAATAAAAAAGATGTGGTACATAGATACAATGAAATACTACTCAGCCATAAAAAGAATGAAAGTTTTATATTTGCAGCAACATGGTTGGACCTAGAAAGTAATATGCTAAGTGAAATAAGTCAGACAGAGAAAGACAAATACTGTGTCATATGTGAAATCTAAAAAATACAATGAATGAATATAACAAAAAAGCAGACTCAGATATGGAAAACAAACCAATGGTTATCAGTGGTTGGGGGCACAATCTAGGGGTGGGGGAATAGGAGGTACAAACTATATTGTGTGTAAGATAGGCTCAAGGATATATTGTACAACATGGCAAATATAGCCAGCATTTTGTAAATGGAGCATAACCTTTAAAAATTATACAAAGATATTAAAAATAGGCTTCTAGCATCACACCTCTGTGCCTTGTATGCCTTCACTGTGCATTTCCTGAAACAGCCATTGTTTGGAATTCTGATCAACCACTTACTAATGTATTCCAGGGCAAGATGTTCAGGTCTTATGTCCTCTGTGAAGTAGGGCTACAAGGACCCCATACCAAGGAGAGGGTGAGGAGAATAGTGGAAATATCTATCAGAACAGTAAAGATAGGCACAGCTCATTATTTTGGGCAAAGCAACTTGCATACGTTAGTTATGTCATTTGACCTGCACAGACGAAACAGGCTCAGAGACTGTATGTAATTTGTCCAAGGTCACACAGCAGGCTAGGCTTTGATGTACATAGTAAGCACTGAATTAATCCTGGGGCCTGTCCTCATCCTTGTTTGGGGCATGATTGCGATCAAGGGTTGGGTTCCTAGGCCTCTGTTTCCCCTTGTGATATGGGCACTGGTATCTCCGGGGTGCTGGGTGGAGAGGGAATGCAAGATGTTTCTGCTTACAGCCCAGCTCTCCAGTTTCTTGGAAGAAATACTTCCTGTGGGATGGAAGCTGCTCCAGCAGTCAAACCAGCTTCTCTGAATTCTTCAGGTAGCCTTATGATCCAGGCTTAAACCTCTCTTGCTGATTGTCTCTGGAAACTGGAAAATCTGACCAGAAAAGGCCCTTAGCCTTCCAGGCTCCGTAGCTTCTGCAGTGATGAGGCCTGGCCACCAGATGGCTCCACACGGGCCACTGAGCTCTCAGGGAAGAGGTAGGTGTTCCTCCAGGGGTGGTTTTAAAGAGACTACTTCTCTTGGGAGTGAGAGCAACCACACTGTCTTCCCTTTGGCTTTGGGTTGCAGAGAAACAGGAGGGGAGCAAGTCTCCACGGTCGCTTGGCCCGCACTCTCTGCTTCACAGGGGTTGCTACCTGGTTGAGCAAGGCCCGGTACTGTAACAGCTGCTGGATTTCTCTAGACCTCAGTTTCCACATTTGCAGAAAGGGGCAAGTCCCTTCTGCCTGACTTTCTTCATGGGGTCTGGATGGCAGGTCAAACACCAAGCCTCCATTCCCACATCTGAAATTGGTATAATAGTAGAAGTTGTTGTGTGTCATCATGAAGATGGAGAGCTGCCCACATATGAAGAGATTTGAGGGTTAAAGCCTGCAGCCACCTACAAGTGAGCTTCCAGCTTCCTTTATAAACTGTAGCGCAGGACTTCAGAGTGGGAGACCTCAGGGCTCGTTTCACCTGTGCCTTCCATTCCTCAGACAGAGGGAAGTCCAGAGAGCAACAGTGGACTTGGCCAAGGTCTTACCACCCCATCTGACCACACTGGAAGCCACATCCACTAGCCGTGGGTCAGGGGACAGCTTGCATTAACTCTGCCCAGAGACCCCGCAGAGAGACCCAGCTTTGGGAAGGGCTGGTATAACTGGGGCAGGAATGGGCACAGAGTGGGCCACCATGAGCTGAAGGCCAGGCTGCAAAAGAGCTCAGTTTAGAACCCAAGAAACCTCCCTTCTCCTGAGGGGCAGGCAGTGCCTCTGCCCCCACCAAGATCTTCCATGCCCCTGGGGTTCACCTGCCCAGACCCTGGGGTGGGGGCAGATTTTTTTTTGAGGTTTGAACACTCTACAGGGAACTTGATGGATTTCTATTCCTACAGTGTATCTACACTTTTATTTATGAAACAAGGCTTCTGTTCTCGGTTAATTAGTGGGCTCCTATAAACTCTCTCCCCCAGCTCAGGATGTAGAGGGCAGGGGGAAAAACCAATAAAAATATAAAAATATGGAACTCCAGATGCACTGGACAGAACCAGCCTTCCTGCCTGGAGAGAGGGAGGGACGTATTACCCCAAATTAGTAACTGCCAGAATCCCAGGCTGATAACAAGCATATTTTGGAAAGAACATGCTACTAACTTGACCTCATTCATACACAACTGTAACAGACTGATGGAGTGGCTTTTTCTTCAGCAAGTTTGAATGGGGGAGGAGAGAGGGGTCCTGAGAGCCTGGGAGTGGGGGGTAGGCAACACAGAATGGAAGCTGAGGGCTCCAGGGACTGACAACACTGCCCATGCGCCAGAAGGAAATGGACCACTGACTTTCAGGAGAGGCCTACCTGGGTTGCAGAGGGGCAGATACTCAATTTCCATGAGTCAGTGTTTTCTCCTAGGGGAGAAGAGCAGGGTACCTAACCCGCAGTTTCCCCCGGAGGAAGGGCTCCTGCAGGCCCAGGTTCCTGCTTAGCTTTCTGCAGAGCCCCTCAACTGCCCCGGGGGGAAGCAGGAGCTGTCATCTCCATTGTAATCCAGTAGACTGAGGCCAGAGAAAAAGAAGGACTTGCCTAAGAGCTGAGATAGTAACAAAATGCCTAGAAGAACCAAGGTCTCCTGGTCAGTTGCCTTTTACTCACGTTCTGCCTGAATCTGAAGTTAGGCCGAACCAGTATTCCTGGCTCTGTGATCCTGGACCTTGCCAAGCTCAGTTTACCTCATCTGTAAAATGGGAGAATCTCTCTTATCCACTGGAGTTGTTGACAGGATTTGGTACTATATGAAATGGCCTGGCATACAGTTGGCATGCAATCAATGGTGGCTGTAATAAAGAGGAGTCCAATCTTACTTTAGGACATGGTTCTTAAGGTCATTTAATGCAAAGACTGGAAGATGGTGAAGGACAAGGGAAGCCTGGTGTGCAAGTCAGACACGACTGAGCCACTGAACAACAATGCAAAGGATGAAACAAAACAAAAAACAAAGACCAAACCCTTGAAAATCCTTCAGGAAGTCACCAAGAAGAGGCAAATTCTTATTCGGGATGAGTTGGGAAGAAAGTGGAAGGCTTTAGTGTTGCCAAGGAGCCAGAGGGTGAGACGTTGTGACAGGGAAAGTGTGTACAGAGGAAGGGGTGCTGTGCAGGCCTAGCAGGGACAGGAGGGTCAGCGCCAGGATGGGCAGGGCTTTGAGTGCCAGGCGGAGAAGTGCGGGCAGCTTCCTGCTGTCAGGAGATGTTTAATTTTGGCAGTGGGGTGATTAAAGGGAGGTTCCCTGTGTGCGCGGATTGCCACCCACCCCCAGGGTCGCCTCTCTGATGGAGAGCCGGGGCCAGTTTATGGCTCCTGGCTGCCCCTATGCAGCCTCTCCCAGCCCTCCTCCTCCCTGGCTGTCTGGCAGCCAACTGAGTTTTCTGTGGGGAATCTGAGGAATTTGAAAAGGCAGAATGCAAATGCCACTGTTGGAGATTTCCTTGTCAGCCTCCAGAGGGGAAAGGCCCCTCTTTGTGGGTTAAGGAAGAGTGGCTCTCTGGGTCCCCAAAGAGCATCTCCATCTGCGGGAATGCTCAGGGCCAGTTCCTTGACTCCCATCTGTGAGAAGCAGGCGGTGTCACCATAAACAAGCACTCTGCTCTGGAGCTCTTGGGGAGCCAAGCTGGGTAACAGAGAGAAGTCCTTGGACCCTGTAAAAAGCCTGCTGCACGCCCTGTGTTGAGACATTGATTCCTGAGTGCCCTCCTTTAACAGAGGAGGGAATGGGGAGACTTTTTGTCTGGGGGTCACCGGGGCCGACCTGGACGGGGGCCAGGGCCCCAGCGCTGATGGGGACCGGGTGGCGGCCTGGTGCAANGGCATCACCGACTCGATGGACATGAGTCTGAGTGAACTCTGGGAGTTGGTGATGGACAGGGAGGCCTGGCATGCTGCGATTGATGGGGTCGCAAGGAGTTGGACACGACTGAGTGACTGAACTGAACTGAAGGAAACAGAAGCAGAAAAAAGGAAGAAAGAGAGAGAGAGGAAAGAAGGAAGGGATGGAGGAAACCCATAGTTAACCTTTCGGTAGAGCTTCTTTTTTCTGTGCATGTCTCTCAAAATATCTACCTGTGGACGTATGCGGAAGACTATAGAATAATAGTTTATATATTGCTTTACACAGTAACATTTCACTTTGACAGCAAGGGTTCTGGACAGTGCCGGTTCCTTCCCTGCCGTGGAGATCTGTGGTGAAGGGGACACTGTGGTTTGGTGAGGCAGCCACTGTAGGCTAAGCAGTTTAAGTGGCAGATAGTATAACACCCCGAGGTTCCTACCCCCAGGCTTCTTCCCTGGCTGGGAGGCTGGGAATGGAGCCAGAGGCCTAGGAGGCCTTCTGGAGGTGAGGCGACAATGCTGGCTGGGGGGGCACTTGGACAGTCCCGGGGGTAGAAGCTGCACCCAAGCCCTCCTCTACCAGCTCATGGGGCCTCCTGCCCCAGCACTGGGGATGGCTTTCTCCCCCGAGACTTTACCACTTTGCAGAGCCCACAGAGTGCTGCCCCTCCTGCTGGGGGCTACCCGGGCGTGGGCCACCCAGCGTGGAGGGCGCAGGGCAGCGCCTGTAGCTACGGCTGGCCTCGCTCCCTGCTCTGGCATCTAGACCACGAGTCCCTGAGAGGAGACTCTGTTCCACGGCAGCGAGGTCCGAGACTACTCTTCGGGACCTGCGGATGGCCTCGAAGGGGCAGCGAAGAGGGAAGGGGGTAGTCTGCCTGGGCCTCAAGGCATCCAATCTCACCTGTCTTATGATAGCTGGTGACAGTGAGGCCCAAGGCCCCCGGCAAGTGATGGAAGTGCCAGGCCAGATGACCCGCCGGGGTCATTTCACGCCACCTCCCCGCGGTCGAGCCTTGCCGCCGCCCTCACAGTCCCTGCAGGCAGGCTGCCTGGGACTGACTCCACGGGCACACTCGCTGTCGGGTGTGTGACTGCAGGCCAGTTACTTAACTTCTCTGGGCCTCAGTTTCCTACAGATGCTTGTAAGAGTTGTCATATACTCCAGAGGACTGCCGTGAGGCTTAAGCCAGTCAACCCACGTGAAGCGCTTTGAGCAGCGCACACACACAGAGAGCACATCAGCACAAGCTGTTTGCTTTCCGGTTCCCCGGAGAAGATGTGGGCCAACGTATGTCCCCCTCCCTGCCTCACCAAAGTCTTGCTCCCCCTAATTTTCTGAGCCAGCACAGCTGTGTGATGACATCGCTGGTGGGTGCCCTCGGCTGAGGGACTGGAGATGGCCCTGTCTCCATTGCCTTCTCCCTGGATGTGTCCTGCAGGAGCCTGCGTGTTATGGATGCTTTTCTTCGCTGTATCACCTGGGATAACCACTTACCCTCTCTGGAGAAACAGCTGGACCTCAGGACAGTGACAGCTCCTTCCAGGGCCAGGTGGAGGGTTCTGAGATGCAGCCCNTCCTGCAGGAGCCTGCGTGTTATGGATGCTTTTCTTCGCTGTATCACCTGGGATAACCACTTACCCTCTCTGGAGAAACAGCTGGACCTCAGGACAGTGACAGCTCCTTCCAGGGCCAGGTGGAGGGTTCTGAGATGCAGCCCAGAATGGGGTGGCTTGGCCGATGGGAAGTTGTGAGTGTTATGGGCTGAACTGTGCTCCCCACCCCCATTCGTATATTGACGTCCTAACCCCTACTGCCTCAGAACATGACTGCTTTTGGAGATAGAGCCTCTAAAAAGTTAATTTAGGGGGACTTTTCTGGAGGTCCAGTAGCTGACTCTGTGCCACCAATGCAAGTGCCCAGGTTCCATCCCTGGTCAGGGAACCAGATCCCGCATGCCATAACTAAAGATCCCAAGTGCTACAACTAAGACCCACCACAACCAAATTAAAAAATAAGAAATATTTTTTCAAAGAAGTAATTAGGCTAAAATAAGGCCATGAAGGTGGGCCCTAATGTGATGTGACTGGTGTCCTTCTGAGAAGAGATTCTGTAGGACAGACCCCCATAGAAGGACACAGGAAGACAGAGGGAGAAGGCAGGACAAGGAGGGAGGTCTCAGAGGAAGAGACCAGCCCCGGTGACACCTTGATCTTGGACTTCTGGCCTCCAGAAGTGTGAGAGGCTTAAACAAATTTCTGCTTTTTAAAATATCCTGTCTGTGGTTGTTTATTATGGTAGTTCCAGCAAATGAATGGGTTAGAGGTTGTCTGTCTAGCCCCGTAAGTACTGTCTGTCTTTGATATACCAGGTTGCCAGGACCTGTAGAAGGTGAGGACCAGGAGCCCTGATGCTTCCAAAAGAGGAGAGAGTCCTTTGTTGTTGGGCCATGGGCCCCGGGATCTCTGGGGTGATAAAAAATAGCCCTGGCCATTTCTGTCTTCGCCAGTCTAGATCTCCAAGGTAGGTATTCTCAGTCCCGTTTCTCAAAAGGAGAAACGGAAGCTCAGAAAGGCACCTGCCCAAGGATTCTGCTTGGTCTGCCTGTGCCCACCCCACACTCTTTACTGCACATCCCAGTGGTTCTCCATGAAGGCCTCCCACGGCGCCCCAGGTGGGAGGGGGACCCCGGCCCCCTGCACCCTGGGGATAAGGGAGAGAGCTGGGGAGGCGCAGCTGGGGCCGGAATGTCCTCCCCCAGCTTTCCTCGGCCCTTCTCTGTTGTTTCTTTGCTCAGCCAGGCCCTGTTATCTTCCTCTGAGTCTGACGCCTCGTTCTTCCTGTTTAAAATTCAGACTCTGGACTTTTCCTTTGGGGGTGGTTGTGTGTTTGTTTCGTGTTTTGGATTCTCCCTCAGCCCCTGTCTCTGGCACTTTCGGTCACCAACCCCATTTTCAGGCCCCCAGGGCCCCAGTGAGTGGGGGTCTTCTGCCCGATGCCCTGGCTGGGGCACTGGCGTGGCAGGGAGGAGGAGGGAGCCCCTCACTTGCTCCCTGGCTGTAACAAGCAAGCAGGGTCGGTTTTCCTGCCCCAGTGCCCTCTTCTCACCCGCGGCCCCTCCCGTACCCTAGCCCCTGCCGAGTGTCTCTGCAACATTCTGCTTGGAGCCCAGCACCTCCCAGGGAAGGAGATTCAGCCACAGAACCAGGAAAAAGGGTATGGATGTGAGGTGCACTGTGGAACTCGACTCCTGAGAGTGGAGGCAGGGGCCCTGGGGAACACGGCCTGTGCTACCTGTATGGAAGGGAGCCCGGGGTTGCCACACTGGCTTTCCACCGTCTGCTGTGTGAGATCGGGCACACCAAGTTATCTCTGGACCTCAGCTTTGTCACAGGAAGGTGGCTGAGGACTTGAGCCAGCCGGCCCCTGTGGGCCTCCCAGCCTGATGAGCTGTGATATTTTAGGGGTTTACCCCATCCTCCTTGGGACTCCGTGCGGCATGATTGTGGGAAGACACAGGGCACAGAGAGCTGTCGGTGGGGGGCGGGGGGGTGAGGTGTGCTTGGTCTCCAAGGAACAGACCCAGCACCACCTCCTGCAGGCAGACTTCCTTCCCTAAGGCTCTCCAGTACTCTGCCGCCCCCACCCCCACCGGCAACATTGGGAAGCCTTCAGGCCTGGAGTGAGACTGTGGGAAGGCTTGTAACCTCCCCAGCCTCAGTGGTGTGCATCTTCGTCAAATGGAGAGGATGTCTGTCTTGCAGGGCTGCTGATGGCTCCCAGCGCACGGGAGAGACTGTGTGAAAGGTGGGTCTGGTTGTCATCACCTCCTGGTGGAGAGTGAGGGTGAGGAGCTGTGAAATTCCTAGAGGGCAGGCGTGCTTGTATCCCCTTGGCCCAGGGACCACTGAGTGAGACAGGAGGTGCCTTAGGGGACATGGCGTCAGGCTCCTCCCGAGCCCCACCTCACCTCCCCTTGGCTTACCTCTGTATTCCAGCTCCTGCCAGGGCAACCAGCTCTGCACAGCTGTGAAGTCATGGCCTCTTGCCTCACAGCTGGCTTAGTGCGTGCCTTTGACCCCAGGTGATGAGAATATTCCCCTTCCACCCTGCGCTGCCTTCTGCCCTCTGAGAGTCCCAACAGGGCAGAGTCTAGTTGCCCTCAGTTTGACTAGCTTGCTGATGCCCCTTTGGTTGACTCTCCTTCCTCCCTTGTTTCACTCATCTCGGCACCTCATTTCTGACTTTGGGGTGCAGCTGAGAGAGGCCAGAGTTCTTGAGGAAGGTCCCCAGGGATCGCAGTCAGTGTGCAAGCGGTGATCAGTGTTATCCCAGGCTGAAACCTCAGACTAAACCCAGCCGTCCAAGCTGGAGTCTCAAGATGGAGTCTGGTTCTGCACAGGGCCTCCGGCCAGATTCTCTCTGTGCCTCTTCTCCCCGGCCCGGCAAGCTTGGGCTGCATTGCCCTGCCATGTGGATGGAGCAGCTGGATGTAAGGGGCAGATTGCCTGTCCACCCAGGTGTCATGCATCCCACTGGCTCCCCGAGGAAGGACCAGACCTGAGCCAGGCTGCACCCCTTTTCTCCTTTTGTTGGCAGGTTTTAGAATATCTTTTCTGGTTATTGACTTTAGAAAAAAACAGCAGCTAGCTCTTCTTCATCTCTCAGCCCTTCCTCTTTGAGCCCTTAGAGAAGGCTGCAAAGCTCAGGGGCAGGGGTCTAGGAGGCTTCCCACCCCCACCCCAGAGCCCTGGAGCCCTGGACAAGGGGTCAGCTGGCTCCCTAAGGACCTTGCAGAGGCCCAGCTGTTAGGAGCATGGACTTGTTACTTAACCTCCTAGGTTTCAGTTTCCTCATCAATAAAGGAGGAACGATATAGCCCAGCCCACCTCAGAGGGCCTGGGAAGACTAAGTCAGATAACATAGAAAATCGGCCTGGTACATCGTGAGCTGGGTCTACTGGATTTCGGTGTTCTGAGTGGATCCCTGCCTCCTCAGATGACAGCATTAGGTTTTAGCAGACTTGGGTGAGGAGTGGGGAGGGAGAGAGCCTGGAGCTTATTGCAGAGAACCAGCTCCCAGCCTGGCTTTCCTCTGGCTGGTGGTGGGACTCTGGCCCTGTCAGAGGCTCCAAGACGCCACTTGAGCTTGGGATAATTGTGGAGAAGCTCCAGTGAGACGGAAGGGCCCGTGCGCTGGGGTCTGTTCCTGCCCCAGCCAGCTTGGACACTTGGACAGGCGGGCACAATGATCGCCGGGCAGCCGGCTCCCAGCAGCCTGCCGCCAGCTCCCCAGGCCTCCTGTCTGCTCGCCCTGCCCTGCCCAGCCCGCCGGGGTGGCTGAGGGTTTGGAGCCGATGGAAATCAGCGTGCCCTTCCCTCCTTTGTCTGCTGGTGCTTCCTTCCCTTCACAGCATGCTTTCTTTTTTTTCTGGTTTATCAGGCCCTGGGGAAAGCCGGGGCCAGTCAGACTCCCAGCCGAGCACCCTGGGAAGCCGCCAGCCGGGAGCACAGCAGACGGCTCCGTCGCTGGGGCAGGCAGCTCAGCCATCAGCCCCCTCCACCTGACCCCGGCAACTCCCGCCTGGCGGATAGCTCCTCTCCCAGCATGGAAGCCACTTGGGGTCCTTGGCTTCCAAAGCCTCCTTTTCAGACTAGAAGACTCAGGGATGCGTAGGATACACCGAGGCCCCCCTCCTTACTTTAGGAAGGAGGAAACTGAGGCCCAGGAGCCGGAAGTGCCTGGAGGGCCTGGCTCCTAGCTCAAGGCTCCTACCAGCACGCAGCTGCCTGTCTTCTCCTCCTAGGCAACAGGAAAGTCAAGGGATCTGTGTCCTGAGAGTCCTGGCTGTGCATCCCAGCCCTGCCACTCACAACGAACACCTGTGCTTTGCCTCAGTTTACAAGTCTGTACAATGGGGACAGTGGTATGGGCCCCACAGGCTGTTTTGAAGGCTATAGGCAATAATACAGATGACTGCCCACCCTAGAGCAGGCATTTCCATAGGGACCATATTGCCCTCCAGGGGGCAAAAACTGTTTCAGGAAGAGGGTATGAAAAGAATCTTGAATCATGGATGTACATACGGTACTTAGACATACAGTATATCTGGGGTATTAGAGCTTTTAGTGGGAAGAGAGCGGGAAACACTGTCTACAGAGTCGCCTAGAGGGAAGGGGTTGGCCATGAGACGGGTGGGAGCGCGCTGCTGCTGAGTTGGTCTGTGCCTCTGCTCAGTCTCACCCTCTCTTCTCTCACTGGTCCTGGCCAGCACAGGCTTTACAGCAACATCAGGGATCAGGTTATGCTCATTTTCTCAGAAACTGCTGAGAATAAACAGTGGGCTCTCTCAAGTTTTAACACCAAGAACTCACTCATTGGTCCATGCATTCATCCATTTGACCTTGGCCTGAGGTCACAAAAGTACACCTTAGAGCAAGGTGCAAGGTGCAATGACCCTGGTTCCAGCTCTCAACAAACAGGGCAAAAGGCAGGGCAATGCACAGCCTGGACTGAAGGAAGTACAGAGCCTGTGGGCAGGCTGGTGTGGTGGCAGCCTTGTCCAACGAAGAGAGGAGGGGGCACTGGGGGTAGGCTTTGATGGATGTGTACGTACCTCCTTCCTCAACCCCTTAAGGGTCTGTGGCCTGGAGCCTTGCCCGTTGCCTGTGTCTCGGCATTTTGGTGTCATTGGCCTGCAGCTGGTATTTGATGTGGTTCAGCTGGGAGGGCTGGGTGCACCCGTTTATTTGGCTTGGCTGGCCTGCCGTGGCGCACAATGCTGCCTTAGTCTAGAAAAGCTCACGGGCGCCTGGGGAAGTGGGATGGGAAAGGCTTGCCCCGGTCTAGAGATTCTGACTGGGTACCAGCAAGCCCAGCTGACCTCCTGGCCATCCAGCACATCTCAGCGGGGCTGGGGGGGACAGCAGGCACAGAGATTGCCCAGCTGATGCTGGAAGCCATCAAACCTCGCCGGCTGACAGAGATGACTCTGAAGCAACTGCTTCAGCCCTGAGCTTAGAATACAGACAGGAAAACTGAGGCATAGAGTCAAGGAGGCCTCTGCCCTAGAACCCATTAACCAGCTGGAATCATAGAAGCCGAGTGGCACAGGATCTCAAAGTTTACTTGGTCCAATTCTATGAATTCTTTTTCTCAACATTTGTCTTTAAAAAATGGGGATGGTCTGGAAAACCACACACCAGTTGAGTATCGCCATAACTGCCTTTGTTGCTGCTGCTGCTAAGTCGCTTCAGTCGTGTCCAACTCTGTGCGACCCCATAGATGGGGGCCCACTGTCCCTGGGATTCTCCAGGCAAGAATACTGGAGTGGGTTGCCATTTCCTTCTCCAATGCATGAAAGTGAAAAGCGAAAGTGAAGTCGCTTAGTCATGTCTGACTCTTAGCGACCCCATGGACTGCAGCCCACCAGGCTCCTCCGTCCGTGGGATTCTCCAGGCAGGAGCACTGGAGTGGGTACCATCGCCTTCTCCGATAACTGCCTTTCGTGGTTGTTATACATCAGGCATGAGGCTAAGTGCCCCACTCTAGAACAGAGCCCATTTTGTAAGAGAGGACACTGGGGCTCAGAGAAGTTAAGCACCCTGCTGAAGGTCGCAGAGCGGCTGAGCAGTACAACCAGGACTGAATTCAGATCTAGGCGGATGCATGTGCTTGTACCCTTTGGCAATATGGCCTCCTGTTGCTCAAGGTGGACTTGTGGCTGAACTACATCACTTGATTCTTGCTGATTTCCATTTTCTAATTTGTCTTGAGTGACTATAAAATCCTTGTATAGTATTCAGCTAAATGAAAACATTAGTTGTACGTATGTGTGTATTTCAGTGATTCTAAACTAGTATCAGGGAATCTCTGCAGTTCTGAATGTCTGCGGGCATCTCTGTACACCCCCTCCAAGCCCACTGTATCATTTTTTAAGCAGCAGCTCCCTTTCAAAAGTTATTAAAACCTTTAGTCTTCCCTCCCTACAACTTAACCAACTGTAAAGTCACTGGTGCCTTTTGAAAATACACTTAATCCTGAAAGTTTCCACGCCCAGATGCTGAGGCTCTAGGGAAAACACTGGCCTGGGGACCCAGGATCCTGAGGCCTGGCCTATCAGCCTGCTTCTAAGCAAGCCTTTATCCCGCTCTGGGCCTCAGTTTCTCCATTAGTCAAAGACAGGTTGTGCCAGATGAGTTCTGAGGACCCTACATGCCCTCACAGTCCTGTTTGAGAAGTGTTCTGTCAACCCCAGAGAGTCAGGCACCTTGAGTTTTCCCAGTCTCAAATAATTTTACCCGCCAAGCTATCTGCAGAGTAAAGCAGGCTACCCATTCTGGGAAGTAGCCCACAGGGTAATCCCTCCAACGTGAGTCTGTGAACGCACAGTTCATCAGGGTTCTGCTTTGTGTACACAGAGGATGAAACATAGATACTCTCCTGCGGCGCAGCCTTAGACAGCTCACCAGCTTATCAGGCTTGGATGCTGTGTCTCAGGGGTTGCTCTCTCAGGGGCATCTAGCGCAAAGGGCTGTTTCATGTATGTATCCCTTCTTGGAGGATTTGCAGTTGATCAGGAAAGATAAGAGGACAATGCTTGTCAGAAGGTAGAGGAGATCTAAGGGGATTTTCAGAATGAGGGACAGGCACTGCAGGATGTCGTCCTAAGGCCTCCCGCAGCCCCTCTGTGTCAGCCAGTCCGCTGGCATGAAGGGGTCTGGCCAGTGGTGATGTCTCCATCTTTAAACAGTCTTCCACTGCAGTCACCCTGCCGGTCTAGCCTAGGGCTGTGCTATTGCTCTGTCTGTCCCTGATGTCACATCTTTCTGTGGCCAGGACTCCCTCTTTCGCATGGTACATGTGTGAGTGCGAAGTCGCTTCAGTCGTTTCCGACTCTTTGTGACCCCATGGACTGTAGTCCTGACCATATAGGAAAGGCAAAGTTCTGTCTTTCCCATCTATCACCAGCACCAGCTGGAGAAATACAGAGCAAGCAGAGCCAGGAGTCAAGGGAGGCTTCCCGGAGGAGGTCTCTGAGCAGAGTCTGGTGATCACTAGGCAGAAGAAAGAGCCTGTTCAAACACGTGTCTAGAGAATAGCAGTGTGAGGGCTGGGGAGGGCTGGTGGGAGATGAGACTAAGTCCTGGACCTCAGAAGGCATGGAAGCTGTGCCAGGAAACCTGGGCTTATTCTGAGGCTGATCAGGAATCAGAGAACCAGCATAGAGCGGAGAGCAGAAGACAGATCTGTGTTTGGAGAAGCAGTTAGTACTGGAAGGGAGAAGAGCTGATGAGTTTGAGATGGGAGGGGGATGGGTGGAGTCAGGTGATTGTGAGAGAGCAGGATAGGTCAAGGCGGACTCAAGTTTCTGGCTGGGGGTGTAGGGTGCAGGATCTAAACAGGTCCTGGGGGCAGGATGCCTTCAGGGAAACCAAGAAAAGCCAGGTGGGATGTCCACTGTGCAGTAGACAAAGGTATTTGGACAGAGGGTGAAAATATTTGAGAGTCATTTGTGTACAGGGGTGGTTGAGTCTGTGACCATGGGTGAAGCTGTCTGGACAGTGTGTGTGGGTGTGGGGGGGTGTGTGGTGGTGCGGGGCAGGGGGTGCAGGCAGGGAAGTGAGCCTGAAGCCAGCATGATGCTGGGCACAGAGTGGGCATTCAGGAAGGAAAAGGCAAGCAGAGAGGATCATGTGGGGTTTGGGCACACAGAGGTCATCTATGAACCTGTCAAAACCAATTCAATGGAGAGATGAGGCAGAAGCCAAATGGTTCAACTGAGGCCCTGGCATCTCTTTCATGGGCACCTGCAACAGCCCCCTGTCTGGCCCCCACTCTGTCCCAACCCCTTCGCGTCCATTCACCACACAGGGGCCAAAGGACTCTTAAATATACCCAGGTCACGGCACTCCCAGATTTCTAATGTTCTCTGCCATCTCATCACCATCCCTACTACAGACCACCAGTCTTCTATGCCTTTTGGACTCTACCCACTGCCGATTCTTGTTCGGGGCCCCTGTTCTGAAAAGGGGGCCTGTTTCAAGCTCCTCTGACCTCTGGGGGTGCCCTATCCCAGCTTCAGCATCTTCACACGGGATAGCCTCATGGCCCGTACCTCGTTCTTTTCTCCTTAGTCTGCCCAGCCTTCGGATCTCTGGGCAAACTGCCTTCTAAAGGGGACTTCCCTGGTGGTCCAGTGGTTAAGAATCTGCCTTGCAATGCAGGGAACACAGGTTGATCCCTGGCTGGGGGACTAAGATTGCACATGTCGTGGAGCAACTAAGCCCACGAGCCACAACTAGAGAGTCTGTGTGCCTGCAACAAGTGTACTGCAATAAAAGATCCTTCATGACAAAGCGAGGGTCCCATGTGCCAAAACTAAGACCTGACCCAGCCAGATAAATAAATATATATAAACTACCTTCTAAAGGAAGTGTCCCTGAACCTGGCACCCTAGTCCAAAGCAGGGCAGTTCTCTTGTTTCACATACACTGTACCCCGCTGCAAAGCACTCCTCAGAGCTGCGAATAAGTTTTTAACTGTGTTTGTTATCTGTCTTTCTCTTTAGAATGTGGGGGGCTGAGGCCAGTTCTGCTGTGTCCTCCAGAAACTGCAGTGCCAGGCACGGTGCCTGGCATGGAGTAAGTGCCTAGTAAATCTGCATGAATGTATATTAGTGAAGAAAAACACATACAATAGGATGAAAAGAAGTATACAGAGCAAGGGTGGCCTATTGAGCAAGAAGCTGTAGAAAGATGGAGTGTGATCCTTGGAGGGAACAGAGGCCTTCCTCGAGCCTGCCTCTCAGTTTGTTTCAAAGAATAATAGGAAAAATTGTTGGCCACAGTGTGTGGTCAGTCAGTGCGGGTAAGCAGACCTTTGCCAACCTCCAGAGTCTTAAAGTGCACCCCTCTTCGGCTCCACTGAGGTCCCACAGAGCATCCTTTCAGGATGGGGAGTCCCTCAGGGCAGGAAGCCTCTATTCCCGACCACCACCCCAATGCAACTGTTCTTGAGCTCAACATCTCTTTCCCCCAGTTGAGGACAGCCAGCTGGCAGTGGGGTGCTAGGGTGTCCTGGCTTCAGGCCCCTCCATTCAAAGTTCCTAACAACCCCTGCCTGCCCTAGTTCCGGGCCCACGGAGCCCCCAAGATTGAGACCCCTGTCCTAGACCTGTCCCAGTGGGATGGACCCCCACTGGGTAGGGGTGCCCCCCCAGCCTCTGGGAGGCAGAGGCAGGGTCCTAACCAAGTGAGCCCAGGGAGGGAGTCCCACGCTCACCATTCGCGCCCCAGCCTCCCGCCCTGCCGGCCCTCCCCGCGCCTGCCGCCACCGGATGCTGGAGTTCGGTTTTCTTGACCCGGTGGGGCTGGGGAGGGGCCACCCGCTGAGCCGCCGCCTTATCGCGCCCTGTCTCCGCGCTGTCTCCTGCGCCAGCCCCGGGCTGGCCAGCCTTCCCCCCTAACCGGCTCCGGCTCCTGGCTCCACACTGGCGGGCTGGTCCCTCTGGGCTCCCTGAGGGCAAAGCTGGGGGGGGGTGTCCCGCAGAGCAGAGCTGCACCCCTCCCCGCGCCGCCTCTCCCCGCGTGTCCCCCTGGGGTCTGGGGAGGGTGTGGGAGATGGGGCTGCTGGCGGGTCTCTGAGAGGGCAGGGAGCCCTAAACCGCCCCCCACCCGCCTTGGCTGCTGATGTGGGAGGAGCTGGCCGACTTGGAGCTGCCGCAAGCGCGTTTTTTTTTGGGAGATTGCCCCATCCCCATTTTATAGAAGAGATACTTGGGGCCCAGAGAAGAATGCAACTGGCCAGAGCCACTCCCTGACCCGCAGGACCTTCCCCATGAGGGGTCTGGAGAGGCATTCATTTCTCAGTGGCTGGGTGCCCGCGGCAGAGAGGCAGGGCCAGCTGAGCCCGTAGGGGTGCCAACCTCCAGTGTGGTCTGTGGGGGCCCAGGCCCCAGCAGCAAAAATGGCTGGGTTCCTCCAGCAATGGGGAGAGACAGCTGAGTCCCGCCTGGTGGGTCCCTTCTCAGCACGCCTCCCCCTTGCTCTGGTTGCTCCTTCTGCTTAGAATGCCCTCTTCATCTTAGATTACAGGAATCCTCCTCTCTCTCTCTAAGGTGCCACCCAGACCACCTTTGCCCGTAGGTAGTGGTGGGACTGGACTCTTATACACGAAAGAAGGACAAGGAGGCACCTCTCTGCCCCCTCCCTGCTGCAGGCGTCTGTTTTTTTAGCAGTCCAGGAGGTCACAGGGAAAGACGCTTGGGATGGGGGCAAGTGATCTAACCTGCTCTCTGGGGTGGTAAGGGAGGTCAGTCCTGCAGGGGCCAGCGGAAGGTGAGTCTGAATATAGATTATGTGCAGACAACAACAGACCCTCCCCTGCCCACTGCTAATGCCATGGGGCATGAAGAGCTGAGAGGCAGTAGTGAGGAGCTCCGGCAGGGATAGAGCAGGCATTGTGGTGTTCCCGGTAGGAGTGGAGACAGGGATTACTCAGGAGGGGATGTTTGAACTGGTCTGGGGTGGATAAAAGGAAGAAAAGAGGAAGGCCGAGGGCCCAGCACAGGCAGAGCCTGGAGGCCCGGCGATGGAAGGATGGAGGGGCACTGGGGGAGGTGGTGAGAAAGGATGAGCGGGGGCCAGGTTGAGAAGGCTCTTACACCCCAAGGCAAGAACAGAAGAGCAGGTTTTGTATTACGTGACTCTTAGTTCACCACACTAAAAAAAAAGATAATAATAACGATAATAATAGGTTTATACCCATCTTACAGTCAAGCAAACTGCAGCTTGGGCAAATGACTCGGCCACGACCACATCAGTAACTGGGAGATCTGGAGTTTGAGCCCAGATCATCCTGTCATAGAAGCCCAGGCTGCTGCCTACCTGCCGGAGCCTCCAGAGTAGGAGTTGTGGGGAGGCCTTGGCTTCTATTTGTCCCTCCCTCCTCTCACCCTATTTTTATGAATGAGAACACCAAAGTCCTAGAGGGCCAGACTTAGCCTCGATGTCCTTCTTCCTGATTTGACTCTCCCTATTTTTCCAGGCCAGGAGCTGGTGAATAAGGCAGACTTTCATCTCCCCGTCCAACTTCCTGCCTTCCCACTTAATGAGTCCTGGGCAGGGCCTAGGACTCTGTATTTTGGGGGAGCATTTTGGTGGTTCTGGGTCTGCCATTTGCCCACAGGCATTTGGAGCCTATTGTAACGGTTTCCCTCAAGCCTCTCACTGGCTTCCTCCCTTCCCCCTCAGCTTGCCCCCATTCCCCTCCGCTGGGTGCACCCCAGGCCTTCCTCTTCAGGCACCCCCTCTCTTAGAAAAGTGAAAACACATGGTTTCCTAGGCAACCAGGTCCCTCCTCCCTGCTTGCCCTGAGACCTCCCAGTGTCTCTCAACTGTTCAGAAGAATATTTCAAATACCAGCCTCACCAGGCAGGGTCTGACAAAGGCTGAGTTCCTCTCAGAGCTTTTGCTCTGAGGGGCAATAACCCTGCTCCCCTCTAACCTGAAGGCCTGGGGTTTCAGGGGCGAGTTCCAGACCATTGCCTTGGTTACTCCCTAGGTCCACTCTGTTTAGCAGTGGAACTCATTACTATTTGGCCTTAGAGATCCCTTTAGATGGGGAAAAAGTGTGAAAGTGAAAGTCACTCAGTTGTGTCCGACTCTTTGCAACCTCATGGACTGCAGCCTGCCAGGCTCCTCTGTCCATGGGATTCCCCAGGAAAAGAACACTGGAGTGGGTAGCCATTCCCTTCTCCAGGGGAATCTTCCCGACCCAGGGATCAAACCTAGGTCTCCCACATTGCAGGTAGATTCTTTACCTTCTGAGCTACCAGGGAAGCATTCGATGGGGAAACCGGAGCCTAAAAAGGGAAGGGGCTCACCAGATCACATGGCAAAACTGCGGTCTGAGTGAGGGACTGAAGGCACAGGAGGCCGGATGGATTGTGCCTGCTACCTGCGAGGCACAGTGCTAGGCGCTCTGGAGACATGAGCGTTATCCCACCCTCCAGCTCAGCGAGGTCAGTTTTATTCCCATTTTATACCTGAGAAAACGGAGGCTCAGAGAGGTGAATTTCCTAACTCTAGGTCACCCAGCAAATGAATGGCAGAGCCAAGTTTCAGGCACCCTGACCCATCTCCCCAGTGAGCCCAGTCTTTGCGCTTTGACGGTGTTATTCTCATGGCTGGGGGGGTTTAGGGGAATGATGTAGAGTGCTTCCTGATTGTTATTTTTACCTTCCCTTATTAGAAGATTTGGCTCATCTTCTTTGGGGGCTGGGCTCCTGATGAGTTTCTCTCCTGCCTTCTCTCAGCCTTACATCCCTACTCAACATTTCTCATCCCAAGACATCTTTCACCAGGTGGGGAAGGAGAGAGAAGCTTCATGCTTTCTCTCTGGGCCTCAGTTTCTCCACTAGTAATGTGAGGGGAGGTTGGAGATGAGAACTTGCAAGTTCAGTCCTAGCTCAGATATTCTTGGATTCTCACATCAAGTATATGCGTGTGATTTTTTGCACAACTGTAGCCAATTAGGTGTGTGTGTGTAATTACATGAATGACTGTGTAGTTAGTGTGTGATTGGATGTGGGGGATGGTGAGTAGGTGGGAATAACTGCACATGTGAAAGNTTGGATTCTCACATCAAGTATATGCGTGTGATTTTTTGCACAACTGTAGCCAATTAGGTGTGTGTGTGTAATTACATGAATGACTGTGTAGTTAGTGTGTGATTGGATGTGGGGGATGGTGAGTAGGTGGGAATAACCGCACATGTGAAAGTAGGTGGATTATCGGGGATGATTCTATGTGTGGATGTCGATGATCAGAGTGTGTGTGTGTGTGTGTGTGATTATATGTGGTGTATCATCATCTAAGTTGCTTCAGTCATGTTCGACTCTTTGTGACCCTATGGGCTATAGCCTGCCAGGCTTCTCTGTCCATGAAATTTTCCAGACAAGAATACTGGAGGAGGTTGCCATTTCCTTCTCTGGGGGATCTTTCCAACCCAGGGATTGAACCTGTGTCTCTTATGTCTCCTGCACTGGCAGGTGGGTTCTTTACCTCTAGCGTATATGGAGAAGGGTGATTGAGAATATGTAGACATGTGCTTGGGGGTGAGTGGATGTGTATAACTGTATGTGTGCTTGTATGTGGGTTGTGATATGTGGGTCTGTGTGCGATTTGGGCTGTCTGTATGTTACTGTGAGAGATTATGTGTTTATGTGGATTGTGTGTATGTCATTGTGTGTGTTGGAGGGCCATGAAGCCTCTTCTCTGCCTTGTTGATCAGCAGACAGGGTGGACACGACCCCTCCTCCCTGACCGCCCATGGGTGTGGTCTGGCCAGGCACAGGAGGGGATCCCATAGGTGCCCACAATGCCAGCTGGCCAGCAAGTGTATCCCTCCTGTATCAACTCCAGGCGCAGCAGCGTCACCACCCTCTGATGGGAGGTGCTGGAAACACATTCTGGCCTCAGCCAAGTCTCTTTGAGGGGAAAAAAAAAGAGTAAGGAAAAAAAATCCCCGAAAGGCAGATCTTTATTGAAGTTTTTTGTGACACGCACACCAACTAATTGATTTCCTTATTAGTAGCAGATTTTTCTCCCAGCCTCTTCTCCTGCCTGAACTTATAAAAACGAAGGGTAGAGAGCCAGCTTGGTACAGAGCCAGGGCCGTTTCTCCCTGCATCCTCCCAGGGCCAGGGAGGCAGCAAGGGCGAGATGTGTGTTTGCTTTTCCAGGTCTAACTGTGGGTAGAGGGGGTGACCACCTGTGGGATCGGGTTTCAAAAGCCTGGAAAAGCCCCCTTGCTATCCCTCAGTTTCCTTTCCCACCTTCTTGGCCTCAAATCACACCATTAACGAATCATTTTGTTTATTGGGTTAGCCAAAAGTTTTGTTTGGGTTTTTCTGTAACGTCTTATGGAAAAACCTGAATGAACTTTTTGGCCAACCCAATACTTTGGGCTTTCCTTTAGGTCAGAATACTTTNTTTCCTATTTGGAACCAGTCTGTTGTTCCATGTCCAGTTCTAACTGTTGCTTCCTGACCTGCCTATAGATAGGCAGATGCTTTACCGTCTGAGCTACCAGGGAAGTCTCAAAAGATTATAAACTAAATAATTACATTTGTATGACATCTGTAAAAGGCAAAACCACAAGAATGGAGAATACCAGTGGTTGCCAGAGGTTAGAAAAGAGAGAAGTGCTTGACAAAATGTAGGCATTGCAAGAAGTTTTTGGAGCAAAGGAACTATTCTTTATCCTGAATGCTGTGGTGATCACACAAATCTATATACATGTGGACATTCATAGAACTGTACACAGAAAAGCAAAAAGTTAATATATGTATATAAACTTTCAAATAATTTTAAAACAAATTATACATCTAACCTCTGACCCAACAATCTCACTCATAAGTATTTACCAAGATAAATGAAAACATGTCTCCACAAAAGGCTTGCATTTAATTGCCTTATTCATAGTAACCAGAAATTGGAAACAGCCCAAATACACTATAATAGAATGAATAAACAAGTTGTGGTGCTTTTACATAATGAAGTACTACTCTGAAGTAAAAAGGAACAACACAGATGAATCTTAAAAATATTATTTTCAGTAAGAGGAGCTAAATACAAAGTATAACATACACATGCGATATTATTCCATTTATAAGAAGTCCAAAGACAAGTATGCACACATATGCATGTATATATGTATTTTTTTCTCTTTAAACTGTACTTCATTACCTATATACATATATTGATATTGGAAATCAAAACATTGCCTATGGACATCAGGGAGGAGTCTGGAGTTAATTAATTAAAAGAAGATTGAGGAAACTTCCAGCATTGATAGCTATGTTCTATATCTTGTTTGGGTTATGGTTACATAGGTGTATATAATTCTGAAAATTCATCAAACTGAATATGTGAAGTATAATTCAGTATAAAATAAAATAACACATAAAATTTGAAATTAAACTGGAGTACCATAATTATTTCATTCCCACAATGACCACAAACATAAAATGGAGCACCTGTGGGGGAAAGGGGATCAAAAGGTCAGCCTTAGACATGAATTCCCTGCAAAGTCATTCATTCTCAAATGTAGCTTACTAACGTAAAATCACCCTTGATTAGTTTCAACATCTTGCACTAATAAGAGCTAAGTTGTATTTTAGATATCTGATAGTACCTTCTAAATTATGTCTCTGATAAAGATAAACATCTCTCACTTTATTGGCTTTAAAAGGGCAATTCTGTCTGGATTCTAAACAAAATATTTCCTTTTTTGCCCTCCTAAATTTAAAGGTATAAAAAGTTTACATCCTTAGGCATGAGATTTTAATTTCCTTGATGTTGCCACAGTTTCTCCAGATACTTTTAATTCCTTGGTTCACAAAGGAAATGAAAATTATTTGGAAATAATAAATCTTTGTAATGTCAGTGCTTTCAGTAAATGGACACCTGCTCCATAGTACCACTACCCTGTTTGCTCCCAGTGGTTTTAACTTGCCAACACCACTGCTCTGCCAGTGGAGCTGCAGACCCGGCACCCCTAGTAATCAGGCTTCCTCAATACCACTCCTCTTGCCCATCAGAAATCTCCCTGAACTATGTAAATTTCTGGTAAGACAAACATGTAGAAGAGAACATTGAAAGAAGAGCAAAGATAAGTTACAGAAAAAATTAATATAACAAATAAATATGAAATCTATTTGGGGGAAAAACTATAGAGGGCATTTTAAAAATTGGTCCTCATGTATCCGAGTTTTAAAAAAAAAGATGCGCTTTCTGCAAAAACCCAGGTGGCATCAATTTTAAATTTGAAACTTGAGTGTCATGAAAGGATTTATCAGATTTTGTTATATTAATAATAATAAACCATACTCCACCTTTCACCCAACAATCAAACCACAAACCTCACCCCAGAATCTCTAACCCAATATTCTTCAAGTCAACAACCTAAAATAATATGGAATACAATGTGGTCTCCAAAGTTCCAAAAAGTGAGTATTAATGAGTATTAATGAAACAGTTCATTTAAAAGCAAACTTCAACTGCTAGAAAATGTTAGTCACTAAGTCTTGTCTGACTCTTTTGAGCTTCTATGGACTATAGCACAGGTGCCTCTATTTGTGAAATTCTCCAGGAAAGAATACAGGAGTAGATAACCATTCCTTCTCTAGGGAATCTTCCCAACCCAGGGATAGAACCTGGGTCTCCCACATTGCAGACAGATTCTTTATCATCTGAGTCACCAGGAAAGTTGTTCCCAATTGCCAATGGAGCCATTCCCATTGTCAGTAATGGAAGCTTTACATCTAATCAAACAGCTTTGATTATACACAAAGTTTTACATATAATCAAAATGAGCATCCTTAGGTCTAAAGACAGTAAGTCAAGACTCAAATGGATCCATTAAGTCAACATTTAAAATTATACGACTCTTCTAGTTCTACAAACAAAATGTCCACTATGGTTTATGTATTTAGGTTTCTCAGGAAAATTCAGATTGATATTATTTATTAATTTACAAAATACTCTGATTTCAAGAAAATATGAAAGATATCCATTGGATGTGATGTGAGAAAGCAAAGGTTCAACGGAAGATGCACAAATTATAGTTTTAATTTCCAACCCACCACAAATTCATCGTGCAGCATTTTCATCTCAAATACACCAAGAAATTAAAGATTATTTGGCTCACAGCAATTAAACAAAAGCACAGCCATTATGGAGGCATTGCTTTTCATGCACGTAGACTATTTTTAAAGATTTGTTTATTTTGTTTTGTTTTTAAAGCAAAGACATTATCTTGCTCAATTGCCCAGCAAGAAGGTTTTACAAATTTTCTCTCAAGTTTCCATAGAAATGCATTGATTAGAGCATAATTTCTGTTAATATTTTCTTCTTCTTCAGACTCCTCTGCTCGCTTAAACTAACGGCGCACCTGCCCCTTGCAGTCGTTTTTATCTTTTGTTCGGCTCAGTAGGTTACCTAACTGGTGGATTTTATTGAGTTAAATCAAGCTGTCACTTCATCTGCCTGAAGGATGACTCAAATACTACACATAATAATAAAAGAAAAGTAGGATAAAATAATCTTGTCAAGCCAGAAAAACTGATTGCTTGAAGTTGTAGCCTTCAATCAATACACTAATTCCACAATTTATACCTTTTTCAATTGAAGAGGAAAGAAACTCTGATATGGTATTTCTTGGCTCACTGACCAACTTTGACCTTCTATCTATGTGAATGTAGGATTAACAAGGGCTTCTGCTTAGTGAAATCATCTATGAAAATAAGAAAACAAATGTGGGCATTTGTGGCTCCAAGTGACTATTAATTTCAGAAATGCAAGGAACAGGTAATATTTATTTAGCATGTCCACTAAAATTAAGATTTTATTTAGCTTGCGGTAGATGGTCTTTCCAATTTAGAAATAATTTGAGACTAGAATTGTAACATAAAATGTTTCAGAATATGGCATAGTATAATCCTCTAAAGATTTTTTTCTGTTTGATCTATCCATTAAAAGCTTGTGCAAAAAATAGGTAACTAAGCAATATACCACTCTTTCTTTCAAATTGTATAGTTAGTTGGCTTTTATGAAGTCTGTCATCTATGATAAAATAGAGTTACACGCTTCTATTGAGCTAGAGCTATGATTTCTTATAAAGTATAATGAACTATTTTTTCACCTGTTATTATTATTTTAAAATAATCTATCATTTTCAAAAGCTTAGGTTTGTTTGTAGATTGTAATTAATTTGCATACCTTTTAAAATCAATAAAAACACTTAATTTCAAAGCTCTGGACTCTCTTTAGCTGTCAGATTTCTGCTTTCCCTTCATAATTCCTCCCCTGCAGGCACCAACCAGGAAATAAAATTCTTTGTTTAGCAATCCTTTTATGTTTCACTAGGCCACCTGCTTACCTTGAATTGTGACATGCGATCAAGCAGGGTCTCCAAAACTAGTACTCTTCTCCTATCCCATATCTCAGATGTGTGTGAGCTTGTGCGTACTACAAAGCAACCTATAAACTGGGTCATTAAATTTTTGGTTAAAAACATTTTCAATTACAAAAGCTAAGATGCAATTTCTCAAATAGTTTTGGCTTTAAATAAGTCATCTTCTTACATTATTAAGCAGTAACATTTTCATCAAAGTACTAATATATATACTTAAGTATTTCTGAAATAAGCTTCCTTAGATGTTTAAGGAATGCTGACTGCTGTGGAAGCGCTAGACTATCTTTGTCCTTCTGATATGTTTAGTCACATCTTGCTTCCAGTTTCGGCTTCTTAAGCCCATATTTGAACTTTTAAAACACTGGGTGAGACCATTCTGTCATATAAACCATCTGAACAGACCGAGATCACTGAATGAAGTAGAACAGAGATCTCCAAATGCTGCTAGCCTTTAAGAGCAATAAATCAGAGTCAGAGATGGGTAAACAAAAAACAAGGGATTTGTTTGTTTGTTTTCATTCAGAGCAAGAATATTCTTTCCTAACCCAACACGTACCCCTCAAACAAGACCATGTGCTGTGCTCTTCTGTGTGCTGTGTTGCTCAGTCATACCCAACTTTTTGAGACCTCATAGACTATAACCCTGGAGAAGGCAATGGCAACCCACTCTGGTTCTCTTGCCTGGAAAATCCCACGGATGGAGGAGCCTGGTAGTCTGCAGCCCATGGGGTCACTAAGAGGTGGACACAACTGAGTGACTTCACTTTCATTTTTCACTTTCATGCATTAGAGAAGAAAATGGCAACCCACTCCAGTGTTCTTGCCTGGAGAATCCCAGGGACGAGGGAGCCTGGTGGGCTGCCATCTATGGGGCTGCACAGAGTCAGACATAACTGAAGAGACTTAGCAGCAAGAGCAGCAGCATACAGTCAGCAGTGGGCTAAGTCACTTCAGTCATGTCTAACTCTGTGCAGCCCCATAGGCAGCAGCCCACCAGGCTCCTCTGTCCATAGGATTCTCCAGGCAAGACTACTGGAGTAGGTTGCCATTTCCTCCTCTAGGGGATTTTCCCAACCCAGGGATTGAACCCATATCTCCTGGGTCTCCTACACTGTAGGCAAATTCTTTACCTGCCTCCTACTGCTATACCATTTGGATTTGTTATAAGAGATGGAAAGGGGGAAATAAAGACAAAGAAAAAAGTTAAAAATCTTAAAAGCTTCTCCTCCCTACGCATCAATGATACACATATACTATACCACAATTGCACACACACACACACACACACACACATACACACATACAAACCACTTTTTATCTTCAATAAGAATTAAATCATCTCTTAGAAAAGTTTACATTTACACGTACAAAAACATATATTCATTTTTTAATGGTGAAGAAGCACATTCAAATCAGTACCAAAATTATCTAGCAAGTAAATTCCAGGACTCAGTTAAAGGCCATCAATGGCTTTCTGTTTGCACAATCCAATGAACTTGACTCACTGTTGTTCTCTATGGTGTTTATGTAGAATATCATTCAGTTAATTAATCTCTTCATAATAGCATTTATTCCCCTTTATACTCTTCCACCTTTCTTGTGTCTTGTATTCCTTTTTTTATTCTCTTCCTTTCCTCTACTTTGAGCATTTCACAAGGTTTAACTCAGAGACCTATACTTATATTAGTATATATTCTCCTCTCTTTGATAATTCATTTATTCTAAAGGCTTCCATCTTCTGACTGAACTGTGGACAGCAGTCAATCTAGGATTCAGGCTTTAGTTCCTAAGAGTCACAGAGAGGTCAAGCATTAAGCACAGGGTCAGCTAAGCAGACAGTCTGGAACCAAGTAGAAACAGAAATCAGCTGTCAAAGGCCAATTGGAAGATCAAGGTGGATGGAGTGAAATGAAAAGAAAGGGATCATGCCTCAGCCAGATGTCAAGCTAGCAGAGTGGGTTTTAAACTGGGGTGGGCGGCAGGGTTCAGAAACACACATAGTTTCATATGCCAAGCACCTTAAAGAGGAAAATCCTATCTGTTCTACCTTCATGCCAGGCTGAAACCAGGGACCAGCTTTCCCAGAGCTTCAACACCCAGAATCTGGATATCCTCACTGCTGTTAAGTCATCTAAAACAATAGAAAGTTCCCAATAATTCTGTCATCTGTACAAATAGCTCCCAAGTTTATATATCATTTTCTTTCTTTTGGTCACACCATGCAGTATACAGGACAGTTTCCCGACCAAGGATTGAATCCTCACCACCAGCAGTGGAAGCATGGAGTCTTAATCGCTGGACTTCCAGGTAAGTCCCCCAAAACTCAATATCTTATCTGACTTCGCTACAGTCTCATATTTTCAAAAAGCAATTCTCCCTGGAGGCTGTCTTGTCCCTTCAATTTGGCAGAAGCCAATTACCTTATCCCTCACATTTCTGTCCATTCATTCATTTATTTAACAACATGTATGAAGTGACCACATGATAATAAGCAGCATTCTGGGACACAGCAGAGTATTCTAGGAAACTGCAGAGAACAAAAATGTCATCTTTATGGAGCTTGCGTTTTAGGGTTTAAGAGAAAGAAACAAAANATCTAAGTTGCTTCAGTCATGTTCGACTCTTTGTGACCCTATGGGCTATAGCCTGCCAGGCTTCTCTGTCCATGAAATTTTCCAGACAAGAATACTGGAGGAGGTTGCCATTTCCTTCTCTGGGGGATCTTTCCAACCCAGGGATTGAACCTGTGTCTCTTATGTCTCCTGCACTGGCAGGTGGGTTCTTTACCTCTAGCGTATATGGAGAAGGGTGATTGAGAATATGTAGACATGTGCTTGGGGGTGAGTGGATGTGTATAACTGTATGTGTGCTTGTATGTGGGTTGTGATATGTGGGTCTGTGTGCGATTTGGGCTGTCTGTATGTTACTGTGAGAGATTATGTGTTTATGTGGATTGTGTGTATGTCATTGTGTGTGTTGGAGGGCCATGAAGCCTCTTCTCTGCCTTGTTGATCAGCAGACAGGGTGGACACGACCCCTCCTCCCTGACCGCCCATGGGTGTGGTCTGGCCAGGCACAGGAGGGGATCCCATAGGTGCCCACAATGCCAGCTGGCCAGCAAGTGTATCCCTCCTGTATCAACTCCAGGCGCAGCAGCGTCACCACCCTCTGATGGGAGGTGCTGGAAACACATTCTGGCCTCAGCCAAGTCTCTTTGAGGGGAAAAAAAAAGAGTAAGGAAAAAAAATCCCCGAAAGGCAGATCTTTATTGAAGTTTTTTGTGACACGCACACCAACTAATTGATTTCCTTATTAGTAGCAGATTTTTCTCCCAGCCTCTTCTCCTGCCTGAACTTATAAAAACGAAGGGTAGAGAGCCAGCTTGGTACAGAGCCAGGGCCGTTTCTCCCTGCATCCTCCCAGGGCCAGGGAGGCAGCAAGGGCGAGATGTGTGTTTGCTTTTCCAGGTCTAACTGTGGGTAGAGGGGGTGACCACCTGTGGGATCGGGTTTCAAAAGCCTGGAAAAGCCCCCTTGCTATCCCTCAGTTTCCTTTCCCACCTTCTTGGCCTCAAATCACACCATTAACGAATCATTTTGTTTATTGGGTTAGCCAAAAGTTTTGTTTGGGTTTTTCTGTAACGTCTTATGGAAAAACCTGAATGAACTTTTTGGCCAACCCAATACTTTGGGCTTTCCTTTAGGTCAGAATACTTTGAACTTCCCTGGTGGCTCAGACGGTAAAGAATGCAGGGGACCCAGGTTCCATCCCTGGGTCGGGAAGATGCCCTGGAGAAGGGAATGGCTACCCACTCCAGTATTCTTGCCTGGGGAATCCCATGGACAGAGGAGTCTGGCAGGCTACAGCCCATGGGGTCACAAAAAAGTTAGACATGAGTGACTAACACTTTTGCGTCAAAATGCTAGTGAGTCCAAGCAGGATCTTGGCGCACCCGTAGTTGTCTACACGTAGTTCACACTGTGGGATTCTGGGAACCTTGGTTTTCTCATCTGTTCAATGGAAGACTTCTGTGATTGATGTTACCAATGCTTGTGGAGATGAAGATCAGATTTGTGACTTCCAAGGCTCTTTACAAATATAAGCTGCCCCCTGTTGATGACAGGGCAGCACATCCATCAGTGGCACAATTCAAGGCCTGGGAGTTTTCAAGGGGGATGGGTCTTGCATTTAGCAGAGGGAAAAGGGATTGAGCAGCCGCCAAATTCAACTGAGGTCTCTCAGGAGACCACCAACCAGAAAGTTAAAGCTACTCCTCTGTCTGGGCCGATGACAGGTGGTCACTCAAGCTTCATCTAAGAGTTAGTGAAAAGAGAAAGACAGACACTTTGCCCAGATGATTCCAACTGATGCTTTAGGCAGCCACTGTTCACCACATTTTGTCAGGGGAGGAAACTGAGCCTCCAGGTGGTTTACAAACACCACAGAGCCTTAACTATGAGGGCGCGGCAGGGATGTGAACTCAACCCTGATGGGTTGTGGACACACTTGACGCCTTTTAATCATTTAACATAAAAGTGCAGCCCTTCTCACTGAGGTTAAGCTGAGAAAGACCCTCTGAGCCCCTCTCCCCAGAATATCTCAAGGGTCAGACAGATAAGGGAATAGGTGTTGGGGATAATAATGTGACAAGTGCTATAACAGGGTTAAGCACAGCCACGGAAAGAACACCTAATCCTGGCTGAAGGGGTCAGAGAGGGCTTTTTGGAAGAGGTGGCACCTGAGTAGGCAGAGGGGGCTGAACCCTCAGGGCTGACTTTCAGCCAGGATGTGTGGGCGTGGCCATTCCAGTGGTTAAAATATTGATGCACTTATGTATGTGTTGCAAATGCATCTGGTCCCCTTCCCTCTCCTGTATTCAGGTTGCCTGGCCCTTTCCTCAGGCCCTGGACCTCCCCAGATCCAGAAATCTTAAGGGCACGTCCAGGACTCTGCAAGAATGGGGGGTGACACTGTGACTCTAAAGGCACAGAGGGAGGCCCAAGGCCTGGCTGGGGTCCCTTGTTCTGATCTTGTTACTACCCACTGGCATGGGTTGGGGAGGGGGAGGCAGGGGCTTGGATGCTGGAGGCTGGGCTGGGCAGATAGGCCTGCCGCTGGACACGTCCACTTGCATTCCACGTGAACTTCCTGGGAATGACCGGGGGCCTCTAAGCAGTTCCTGTTCCCAGCGGCTCGCAGTCGCCAAGCCCAGGGAGACAAAGCGTCCCTGACTGTGGCGGGTAAGGAACAATATGGGGCGGGTGGAGGAGGCCCACAGGAAGTATGTCGGGGAGCTGGCCACTGAGCTGGGGGTGACTCAGGGACTTGTGACTTGATAAGGTAAGATGACTCCAGAGGAAAATAGCCGGAGCCCAGGGGTGCCGAAATGGCCCACGGGACAGGATTTCTTCTCCTGTTCAGACATTAGTTGTTAAGTCCTTATGTGTCTCCACGCAGTAGAGGTCCTTGAACACCATCCAACAAGATATGTTATAGTCATTGACCCTGTTGGATAGGTATTAAGATCCCAGCTTCAAAGAAGAAGGTGAGGCTCAGGGAGGTGAGGTGACACCCTCCAGGTCATACAGTGGCAGTGGGGTCAGGTGTACAGCAGAGAACTCTGACTCCAGAGCTTGCGTGTGAATCCAGGCTTCCAGGCAGCATTGCCCCGTCCCTACCCCAGGAACCAGGTGCCTCTAACCTGGGGCCCAAGGCCCCTTCCTGGGTCTTCACCTCTCCAAAGCTACCACCCCCTGAAAGGGCTCCCTCTAACCTGATACCACCCCCAAAGCTATCAAACACCCTGAAAAGATTCCACCAAACCCCCGCCACCAATAAATAGGGCCACTTTGCCCTTAAAACTGAGAGCTTAAGAAAATGTTAGGAAAAAAAAAAAAAGAAAATGTTAGAAACTGGAAAAAAAAACATGGCTTTCAGGCACATCAAAAACACTACAAATAAGATGAATAATCAGAGTAAAAATCATAATCACTATAGAATCCATTGGTTTAATATGCCTTATATGGAGTAGCGTGGGCTCTCCAGAATAAGAGTGCCTGGCACTGAGAAAAGGCTTTAAAGTGTCCTGCAACCACTGGTCCTCCAACCCCTCCATGTGCGTGCGTGTGCGTGCGTGCGTGCGTGTGAGAGAGAGAGAGAGAGAGAGACATACTTCAGGGGCATGCTGTGGCTGGGAGGAGGGAGTGCTGTCAGCTCTTATCCTTGGAGCAGTAGTCTTTTCACCTTTCTCAGCCTCCATCCCTCATCCCCACCCTACCCCAGTTTCTTACTAGTAAAATGGGCCCTGATAACTAGCTCATACTGGGGCCATTGGAGGGTTAAGCATGATAAACTGCAGCAAGAGCCTGGCCTGCAAAGAGTTGGGGCTCTGCTATTGTTCTAGCCTCCTTAGGCTTCCCTGCCCAATTTCAGGAAGTCTTTTTTGGCTGGAAACTTCTTAGGATGAAAGAATGTTGGAGGGAGAAGGCATTGGAGATAAGGCAGAGCCAGCCTCTCACGTGGGAGGGTGACTTTAGGAACTCAGAAGGCTCTGCGTCTCCAGCTCAGATTCCAGTCCTCACTCTGCTTAAACCCCGCCCTTCCAGCTTCACCCTCCAGCCTCAGGCTTTGATTAGGTTACAATGCATAGCCCTTCTTCCCCTCCCCATCAGGGTGCTGGAAGCAGAGGCCAGGTTACACTTATCTCTGTTTCTTTCTTTCATGTTTTAAAAACAGCTCTGTTGAGATGTGGCTGACGTACACGAAATTGCACCTACTTACAGTGTACAACGTGATAAGTTTTGACATATGTTTACAGTCATGAAACCATCATCGTAATCAAGAAAATGAACAGGTCTGTCACTGCCAAAAGTTTCCTCCTGCCACTTTGTAATCCTTCCCTCTCTCCCTAGTCCCCACCTCAGTCCCCAGGCAACCACTGACCTGCTTCAGGTCACTATACATCAGTTTGCATTTTCAATAATTTTATATAAATGGAGTCAGAAAGTATGTATTCTTGTGTGTAAGGCTTCTTTCACTTAGCACAATTATTTTGAGATTCGTCTATATTGTGGAGGAGGAAATGGCAACCCACTCCAGTATTCTTGCCTGGAGAATCCCATGGACCAAGGAGTCTGGTGAACTACAGTCTGTAGGGTCGCAAAGAGTCAGACATAACTGAGTGACTGAGCACATCTATATTGTGCATGTATCAATTATTCAATCCTTTTATTGTTGAGTGTCCATTGAATGGATATCCCACAATTTGTTAATCTATCTGCTGATGAGCATTTGGAATGTTTCTAGGTTTTCACTCTTATAAATAAAACTGCTATGAACATTTGTGTTCAAATGTTCATATTTGTATGAACATAAGCTTTCATTACTCTTGGGTAAATACCCAAGGAATGGAAGGGTAAGTCATATAGTAGATGTATGTTTAACTTTTTAAAGTAACTGCTAAACTGTTTTCTACTGAGGCTGTACTATTTTCACTGCAGCCAGCATTGTAGGAGAATCCATATCCTTGCCGACACTTGGTATGATCGGTCTTTTTTGTTTTAGACCTCATGTGAAGAGTTGACTCATTGGAAAAGACTCTGATGCTGGGAGGGGTTGGGGGCAGGAGGAGAAGGGGACAACAGAGGATGAGATGGCTGGATGGCATCACTGACTCGATGGACGTGAGTCTAAGTGAGTTGGTGATGGACAGGGAGGCCTGGTGTGCTGTGGCTCATGGGGTCGCAAAGAGTCGGACACGACTGAGCGACTGAACTGAACTGAACTGAACTGAGTAGCTGTGTAATGATATCTCACTGTGGTTATAATTTCTATTTCTCCAGTGACTAATATATTGAGCATCTCTTCATTTGCTTATTTGCTATCTGTAGGTCTTCTTTGGTGAAGTGTCAGTTCAAATCATTTGCCTAGTTTTATTTATTTTTCTTTTTAAAAAATTTATTTTTGGGTGCACTGGATCTTCATTGCAGTGTGTGGGCTTCTCATTGCTATGGCTTCTCTGGTTTTGGAGCATAAGCTGTAGGGCATGAGGGCTTCAGTAGCTGCAGCACACAGGCTCAGTAGATGTGGCTCGAGAGATCTTTAGTTGTTCCTCAGTTGCTCCTCAGTGTGTGGAATCTTCCCAGACCAGGGGTTGAACCCATGTCCCCTGCACTCGCAGGCGGATTCTAAACTACTGTACCACCAGGGAAGTCTACATTTGCCTGGTTTTAAATTGGGTTGTTTATGTTCTCATTATTGACTTTTGAGAATACTATATACGTTCTGGGTATAAGTCCTTTATCAAATATCTGATTTGCAAGTATTTTCTCCCAGGCTGTGGCTTATCATTCACTCTCTTACCACTGCCTTTTCCAAAAGTTCAAAGAGCAGGAGTTCTTATGTTGATGAAGTTCAACTTACCATTTATTCTTGTATCAATTGTGTTTTTGACAAGTATTAAGAAGTCTTTGCCTAATCTAAGGTCACAAAGATTTTCTCCTGTGTTTTCTTCTTAAGTTTTATAGTGTTAAGTTTTTCATTTAGGTCCATCTTGAATTTGTTTTTATGTATGATGCAAGGTATGGATTAAAGTTCTGTTTTTGTTTTTCCATATACATAACCAATTATTCAGGTTTACCTGGTGGCTCAGTGGTAAAGAATACATCTAAAGTTCAGGAGACGCAGGTTCAATCCGTGGGTCAGGAAGATCCCCTGGAGAAGGACATGGCAACCCACTCCAGTATTCTTGCCTGAGAAATCCCATGGACAGAGAAGCCTGGCGGGGTACAGCTATGGGTGGCAAGAATCAGACACAACTTAGTGACTAAACCACCACCATCTAATTATTCACATAACACTTGTTGAAATGACTCTTGTTTCCCCATTGAATTGTCTTGAAACAATTGTCAAAAACCAATTGTTTTTGTGTAGGTATATTTCTGGACTCTTACTTTCCTCTTAGCAATGTTTTGTACTTTTCACTGTACAGATCTTGTACAGCTTTTATCAGTTATCTATTTTTCATATTTTAAAATGCTATTTCATATTTAATTAAAGACTTTTATTGAAATAATTGATGTATAATATTGTGCCAATCTCTGCTGTATAGCATGTTGGCTCAGTTATACACATATAGACATAATTTTTAATCTGTTATTTTCCATTATGGTTTATCATAGGATATTAAATATAGTTCCCTATGCTATGCAGTAGGACCTTGTTTATCCATCCTATTTATAATAGTTTACATCTGCTAATCCCACACTCCCAGTCCTCCCCTCCCCCAGCCCCCTGCAGCTTGGCAACTGCCAGTCTGTCCTCTGTGTCGGCTTCTGCTTTGTAGACAGGTTCATTTGTGCCATATTTTAGATTCCACATTTAAGCGATATCATATGGTATTTGACTTTGTCTTTCTGACTTCACTTAGTATGATAATCTTCAGTTGTATCCATGTTGCAGCAAATGGCATCATTTTGTTCTTTTCTATGGCTGAGTAGTATTCCACTGTATATAGGCACCACATCTGCTTTATCCATTCATCTGCTGATGGACATTTAGGTTGCTTCCATGTTTTGGCTATTGTGAATAGTGCTCCTATGAACTGGGTTATGGGTACCCATGTGGTGCTAGTGGCGGAGAACTCACCTGCCAATGCAGGAGACTTAAGAGACCTGGGTTCAATCCCTGGGTTGGGAAGATCTCCTGGAGAAGGAAGTGGCAACACACTCCAGTTTTCTTGCCTGGAGAATACTATGGACAGAGGAATCTGGTGGGCTAAAGTCCATGGGGTTGCAAAGGGTTGGACATGACTGAAGTGACTTAGCATGAACATGGGGGTGCATGTATATTTTTGAATTATAGTTTTGTTTGGATATATGCCAAGGAGTAGAATTGCTGGATTTTACGGTAATTCTATTTTTAATTTTCTGAGGAACCTCCATACTGTTTTCCAAAGTGCCTGCACCAACTTGTTGTTCAGTTGCTAAGTTGTGTCTGACTCTTTGCGACCCTGTGAACTGCAGCACACCAGGCTTCCCTGTCCTTCACCATCTCCCAGGGCTGGCTCAAACTCATGTCCATTGAGTCAGTGATGGCATCGAACCATCTCCTCCTCTGTCATCCCCTTCTGCTCCTGCCCTCAGTCTTTCCCAGCACCAGGGTCTTTTCCAATGAGTAGGCTCTTTGCATCAGGTGGCCAAAGGATTGGAGCTTCAGCTTTAGCATCAGTCCTTCCAGTGTATATTCAGGGTTGAGTTCCTTTAGGATTGACTGGTTGGATCTCCTTGCAGTCCAAGAGACTCTCAAGAGTCTTCTCCAGCACCACAGTTTGAAAGCATCAATTCTTCAGTGCTCAGCCTTCTTTATGGTCCAGCTCTCACACCTGTGCACGGTTACTGGAAAAACCAGTAGTTTTGACTATACAGATGTTTGTCAGCATAGTAATATCTCTACTTTTTAATGCACTGTCTAGGTTTGTCATAGCTTTCCCACAAACAGTGTAGGAGGATTCCCGTTTTTCCACATCTTCTCCAGCATTTGTTATTTGTAGACTTTTTAATGGTGGCCATTCTGCCTAGTTTGAGGTGATACCTCATAGTGTTGGTTTGCATTTCTCTAATGATTAATGATGTTGAGCATCTTTTCATGTGCCTATTGCCATCTGTATGTCTCCTTTGGAGAAATGTCTGTTAAGGTCTTGTGCCCATTTTTCAGTTGAGCTGTTTGGTTTTCTGTTGTTAAGTTGTTTGACCTGTTTGTATATTTTGGAGATTAAGTGCTTTTCTGTTGCATCATCTGCAAATATTTTCTCCCATTCTGTAGGTTGTCTTTTCGTTTTGTTTATGGTTTTCTTTGCTGTGCAAAAGCTTGTAGTTTGATTAGGTCTCATTTATTTTTGTTTTTATTTTTATTGCTGTGGGACACAAACCTAAGAAAACATTAGTATCATTTATGTCAGAGAATGTTTAAACCCCATTTTATTAATTTATTGGCTGCTCTATGCAGCCTGTGGGATTTTAGTTCCCCAACCAAGGATTGAACCTGGGCCCTCAGCACTGAGAGTGCTGAGTCCTAACCACTGGATTGCCAGGGAATTCCCTTAAATGCTATTTTAAATAGTAATATTTTTGTCCTCAACTTCTAATTCCGATTATTGACACCTTCACTTGAAAAAAAAAATCCAGGAGCTTAATTTACCCTGCCATCTAAAACAACTGAAGAACCAGACAAAATATCAAAACCAGTGATTCTCAAGATGTTGGCTATAAGGCAGTAGAGAACAGTGATGGAGGACGAATGAGATGAGCTCCGATGACCTCAGCTTATTTCCGGAGAGCAGTTCCATCCATGGCAAAGGGAGAGTGATCTATGCAGAGCCCAGCAGTCATCTTGAGAAGATGCAGCTGAGAGTCCAGAGAAGCCAAGGTAGCTAGAATTTGCAGGGAAAAATACTAGAGAGGAGCTTCATAGGGAGAGACAGTCACAGGTTCCTCTAGTATTCAGGGTGAGAAGGCTACCCAAGGCCATCAAAGAGCCCCCAAGGGTTAGAGAGCAGTACCTGGAGCTCCACAGGGCTCAGGATAGTGCCTGCTTCCCAAACCCAGCGTGTAAAAGATCATAAGGAAAGGAAAGGAAGGTGAAGTCGCTCAGTCGTGTCCGACTCTTTGCGACCCCATGGACCGGAACCTACCCGGCTCTTCTGTCCATGGGATTTTCCAGGCAAGAGTACTGGGGTGGGTTGCCATTTCCTTCTCCAGGGGATCTTCCCAACCCAGCGATTGAACACGGGTCTCCCGAATTGCAGGCAGACGCTTTACCGTCTGAGCCACCAGGGAAGCCAAAAGATCATAAGGTGTCCATAACTGGGCATCTGCTAGAGTGCTATGAAAGTTCTTATCTTAGTAGTGGGGACACTTAACCCTGGACTAAATGCTCCTTTTGTCCTGCCTGATGAAGCTTATAATCAAGACCTAGAAGGATCAAACTCTTTCCAAGTAACTGAACTATGTTCCCGAACTCATTTCAAGAATAATTTTAGGAATACAAAAGGATTTTACCCCAAAAGGTTAAAAATCACAATCCTTAACATTTCATCAAAATTACCAGGCATACAAAGAAGGAAAATAAAAAACTCAATGAAGAGAGGGTCATTAATGCATAATTGAGAAAAGGTATAAAAACAGGTATTATACCCGTATACCATAAGTTCAAGAAGCTAAGTATTGAACGTGTTAATTAGAGATATATAAGACATAAAAATCAACTTTCTAAAGATGAAAATCACAAAGTGTGAAATGAGAAAAGTACTGGGTAAGATTAAGGGGAGACTGGAGGTTATAGAGGAAAGGAATAGTGAGTTTGAAGACATAGTTAAGGAAACTATCCAAACTGAAACACAGCAAGAAAAAGAATTAAGAACAATAAATGGAACATCCGTGAACTGTGGGGGCAATTTCAAGAAGCCAAATATATGTGCAACTGAAATTTCTGAAGGAAAAGAGAAAATGAGACTGATAAAAGATTTTTAAAAATAATGCCTGAAGAATTTCCAAATATGATGAAAATCATAAACCCACAGATCCAAGAAATTCCAGAAAGTCCAGCAATCAAAACATAAAGAAAACTAAACCAAAGCACATCAGAACCAAACTGCTTAAAACTAGTGATTAAGGGGAAATTTTATAAGCAGCCAGAGGAGAAAAAGACATATTACATACAGAGAAACAAAGTTAAGGATAACAGCAAATGTTTAACTATAAACAATGTAGATAGAAAACAGTAGAACATCTTCAAAGTATCAACAGAATAAAATCTCTACCTAGCAAAAACATCTTTCAAAAACAGTGGTAGAAAGACTTTCCACAAAAGTCTTTATGAGTACTTTTAAAGATATATAAAAATTAAAAGAATTCATCACCAATATATCTGTCCTACAAGAATTTTTAAAGAAAGTCTTTCAAGAGAAGGAAAATGATGCTTGATGGAAACCTAGATCTACATGAAGGATGCATAACACTGGAAATGGTAACTATAATTATTACTACTTAATATATTTAAAACATAATTGAATATTAAGAGGAAAAATAATTACAATGTATTGTTGAAGTTGTACCAAATTTAAATAAAAAATATCTGGCAACAATAACACAAAGGCTTAGAGGAGACAGATGTAATTATACTGTTACAAGATTTGTATACTCTAAAGTGGTACAGTATTATCTGAAGGTAGACTGTGATAAATTAAAGAGTTACACACCAAAAAACCCACTAAAACATCACACAAAGAGTTGTAGATAATAAGCTAGCAAAGGTAATAAGATGGAATCATAAAAAGCTATTTAATAACAAAAAACAGAACAGGAGGGAACGGGGGAACAAATGAGTTGGAACAATTAGAAAACAAGTACCAGATGATAGATTTGAACCCAACCCTATCAAGAGTCACATTAAATGTGATTAAATGTGAACACCTGAAATAAACCCAGAATGTCAGATTGGATAAAAGAGAAAGAACCCCCCAACCTATGTTTGTTATCTAAATTACTCTTATTATTTAACTTAAACATAAAATATCACTGTTTAAAAAAAAAGAAGAAGAAAGACCCAACCATCTGCTGCCTATAAGAAACTCATTTTAAATATGAAGAAAAAAAAATAGCTTGAAAGTAAAAGGATAGAAAAATCTATACTGGGACTTCCCTGGTGGTCCAGTGGTTAAGACTGTACGCTCCCATTGCAGGCGACATGGATTTGATCCCTGGTCAGGGAACTAAGATCCTACATGTCATGCGGTTCCCCGCAAAATAAGAAATAACATATATATATATATATATATATATACACCCCATACTAATATTAATCCAAAGAATATTGAAGTGGCTATGTTAATATCAAATAAAGTAGAAATCAGAGCAAAACAAATACCAGGGATAAAGAAATTCACTTCATAATGATAAAGAGGACAATCCATCACAGTAATGTAACAGTCTTAACTGTTTATCTATCTAACAACCACATTTCAAAATACACAAAGCAAAGAGCAGAACTGCAAGAAGATAGAGACAATCCACAATTATAGGCAGATCTCAACACTGCTCTTTCAATAATTCATAGAACAAGCTGACAGAAAATCAGTGATATAGAATGATACAAGAAGTTTTTAACAGCCCTACCAACTAACTTGAATGGGGTTCCTAGGAGGCCCCGTGGTAAAGAACCCGCCTGCCAATGCAGGAGATGCAGGAGACACAGGTTCAATCCCTGGGTTGGGAAGATCCCCTGGAGAAGGAAATGGCAACCCACTCCAGTGTTTCTGCCTGGAAATCCCATGGATAGAGGAGCTTGGCGGCCACGGCCCATGTGGGCAAAAAAATTCCGACATGACTTAGCCACTGAGCACACACACCAACTAACTTGACCTAATTGAAATTTTTAAAACAATATATCCAGCAGCTGCAGAATATATATTCTTTTGAAGTACATACGGGACATTTATCCAGACACACTACTCATTTAAACAAGTCTCAGTGAATTTAAAATGACTCGTCATACCAAGTATGTTCTCTGATTACAGTGGAAGTACAGTTGACCCTTGAAAGATGGGTTTAAATTGTGTGAGTCCGCCTATAAGTGGATTTTTTTCAAAGGTCAGTGCTAAAGTACTACACAGTCTGTGGTTGGTTGAATCTGTGGATGCAGAATTGTGGATACAGAGGGCTGACTATAAACTAATATGTAGATTTTTTATTATGTAGAGGATTGTCACTCCCTAAGACTTGCCTTGTTCAAGGGTTAACTGTAATTAGAAATCAACAAAGAAAGATCTCTGGAAAATCCCAAGTATTGGAAGCTAAGTAACATACTTCTTTGACCCAAGTGAACCATGGGTCAAAGAAGAAAGCAAAAGTAAATTTAAAAGTATTTTGAACTGAATGTAAATGAAAACACAGTGTATCCAGATTTGTGGGATGTATTAAATCTGTAGCATTAAAATGCCTCTATTAGGAAGAAAATGTCCTCAATCAGTGTTTGCCTTAAAGAATCAGAAGAGAAGAGCAAATGGAACTCAAAGTAAGTAGAAGAAGGAAAATAATGATTAGAACAAAAACCAATGAAATAACAACAGAAAAACAATAGATTAAAAATGACCAATATTAAAAATAAGTATCACAAATTCTACAGATATTACAGGGATAATAGGGAATGTTATTAATGTGTACAGTATGTGACAATACACTTGACAACTTAGATGACGTGGACAATTGTTTTGAAAGACACAAACTTCCAAAACTCACTCAAGAAGAAGCAGACAACCTTAATAACCCAGGATCTGTTAAAGACACAATTTGCAGTGAAAAATCTTCTTATAAAGAAAATTCTAGGCCCAGATGGTTTCACTAAAGAATTCTACCAGACATTTCAGGAAGAAAGCATTTAATTACACACAAATTCTAGAAAACCGAAGAGGAGGGCTTACTTCCTATCCCATTCTATTAGGCTAGTATTATTGCCCTCTTACAAACACCAGTCAAAAACATTACAAGAAAATTACAAATATTCCTCATGAACACAGATGTAAAAATTAATAGCAACATTCTAGCAACTGAATGAGCAGGATATGAAAAGGACAACTGAATGAGCAGTATATGAAAAAGACAATACATTAGGTCGTTGGGGGGGGGGGCGGTTATCCCAGGAATGCAAGGTTAGTGTACTCTTAAATCAGTGTAATTCGTCACATTAACAGACTAAAAGTGAAGAATCACGTGGTCATTTTGTAAGTGCAGAAAAATAATTTAAACTAAATCTGACATCCATTCCTGATAAAAACTCTAAATAAATTAGGAATAGATGGCAACTTCTTGTCCTGATAAAGGGCATCTATGAAAAATATAGCTAACATCTTAATAGTGAAAGATGGGATGCTTTCTCACTAAGATCCCTAAAACAGGATGAGTTTGTCTGCTCTCACCATTTCTATTTACTATCGTCTTAGAGGTTCTAGCTAGTGTTGTCAGGCAAGGAAAAGAAAGAAAAAGCATCCGTATTGGGAAGGAAGCATCCAGCTGACTGCAGGACGACAGGCTTCTCCTGGTCTCTGGGGAGGTGGCAATGTATGCGTGCGTGTGCACACGCATGCGCATATATGTGCAAACAGTGTTGCGTTGGCACAGCTAGCACCTTGCTTCTCTGAAATACTCCTTGAGATAGGGGAGCAGAAAAGATTTCACAGACATGACCCGTGCAAACCCCACAGTTTCTCATACGTCTGTCGTTTTTTTTTTTTAATGATTTTTTCCCTTAATTTTATTTATGATTTTACCTAATAATATTTGTGCTATTTTAATAAAGAAGGCGTGTGCTAGGTAATTTATGCTCAACAAAGCATTGCAATGGGGGAGAAAGGTCTTATTCATGTGATTGCCAGCACCCTGGCCACCAGGATGAGGCCGACACCCAGCTGTGAGCAGCAAGGTTCCTGGAGAGTGAGCGCAGATTCACAGGGGAGGTGCCTGTGAGAGGCTGGGCTGGCGGCCTCACTCTCCCCACTTTACAGTGGGGATGTGCGTCGCCTCGTGGCCCGGCACTGGGGATTAGCAGGTGGAAATGCTCTGAGGGGCTGCTCTCTTCTCGTCAAGGGGTTGACTGCAAGTCCTCAGCCGACCCCCAAGTGTTCTCCTCTTTGTGGGCTGTGAGGGACTTCTCTGGGGTCGGGGGAAGGCTGTTCCATTGCGCAGGCTTTGAGAGGTGCTCCAATAATTTTATGGATATTAGGGATGGGGAGTTTTGAGGAACAATCTGAGAAACACCTGTGAGGTAGGCAGACTAATCCGCCACCCCCACAGTGTCCACATTCTGACCCTCAGAACCCGTGAATGTGTTAGGTTACAAGGAAATTGGGAATTAAGGTTGCAGATGGAATTATGGTTACTAGCAGCTGACTCTAGCATGGGAAGATTATTCTCAATTATTTGGATGGGCCCAGTGTAGCCACAGTGGCACCCTACTCCAGCACTCTTGCCTGGAAAATCCCATGGGCGGAGGGGCCTGGTGGGCTGCAGTCCATGGGGTTGCTAAGAGTCGGGCACGACTGAGCGACTTCACTTTCACTTTGCACTTTCATGCACTGGAGAAGGAAATGGCAGCCCACTCCAGTGTCCTTGCCTGGAGAATCCCAGGGACGGGGGAGCCGGGTGGGCTGCCGTCTATGGGGTCACACAGAGGCGGACACGACTGAAGCGGCTTAGCAGCAGCAGCAGTGTAGCCACAAGAGTGAGGTGAGGAAAGGTGAGGAAGTGAATTCTGCCCCAAGCATGCTCAGGAGGAACACAGCCTTGATGACACCTTGATTTTACAGACCCATGTCAGACTTCCAAACTTCAGAACTGTAACATAACTTGCTTCATTTAAAGTCACTAAGTTTACAGCAATTTGTGATGGCGACAATAGGAAACTGCTGCCCTGCCAGCTCTGTCCCCTGTACTGGAAACCCCATCAGATTCAGAAGTACAGGCTCCATATGCCAGGATTCACGACCACCAGCGCTCTCTGTGCCGACTCTGAGGCCCTGCAGGCCTGTGGATAATTGGGAAGAGATTCCAGTCAGCCCATGGGGAGGCCAGAGTTCTACCCCGGGCCCCAGTGGGGAATAGGCCTGCCAGCTGCTGCATGTGGAAAAGAGCACTTGCTTTGGAGTCTGAAGGGCCTGAATCCAAATCCTGAATTTATATGAAGTACATAACTGTGGACAAGACACTTAACCTTTTGTTGCCTTAGTTTCCTTCTGTGTAAAACGGGGAGGGTGGTACGTGCCTTAGAAGATTGTTGGATTAAATAAATTCACACAGGTAAAGTGCTTAGAACAGTGCCTGCTGCTGCTGCTAAGTCGCTTCAGTCGTGTCCGACTCTGTGCGACCCCATAGACGGCAGCCCACTCGGGTCCTCCGCCCATGGGATTTTCCAGGCAAGAGTACTGAAGTGGGGTGCCATTTCCTTCTCCAACGCATGCAAGTGAAAAGTGAAAGTGAAGTCGCTCAGTCGTGTCTGACTCTTCGCGACCCCATGGACTGCAGCCTGCCAGGCCCCTCCACCCATGGGATTTTCCAGGCAAGAGTACTGGAGTGGGGTGCCATTGCCTTTTCCAGAACAGTGCCTGACACCTAATAAATGCTCCGAAAAACCTGAGTTATTATTAGTATTATTTTTGTTACAATGACCATGACATAGTTGATATCTTTAGGTAGCGAACAATCCAGTGGGAAGGCACACTTGGGATAAGAATAGTATTTATTGGGGGTTCCCTGGTGGTCCAGTGGTTAAGAATCTGCTTTCCAATGCAGGGGGCTCTGGTTCAATCCCTGGAGGGGGAACTAAGATCCCACATGCTATGGGGCAAATAAACCCCAACTAGTGAGCCAGTGTGCCACAACTAGAGAAGCTGGAACCCTGCGAGGAGGACCCAGAGCAGCAAAAAGTACATATATATACAGTATCTATTAATATCTATAGGGTTGCGGAGAGGATTGGATGAGTTAATACATGTCAAGTGCTTAGACAGTGCCTGTAAGGGCTGCAAGCATTTGCTGCTTCTCCTCCTACTTTTCCAGAAAAGGAAACAAGCTGTGAGGTGGGAAAGGGCATGAAATGTTCCAAGATGAGCAAGTAGGTCAGGAGTAAACGAGAGAAGGGTGGCAAGGGCGGTTGAGAAGGCGGTTGAGCTTCAGTGGCTGAGGGGCATGGGGCGGAGGCAGCTTCCTGCTGCATGTGCATGGCCTTTCATCGTCCAGGTTCAGGTTTGCTGACGCCTTTACTGCTCAGAAGCCTACCATGGCTCCCGACTTGGGCCTCTGTTGCCAGGGCACCCGGCGCTCTGCACAGAAAGGTTTCTTGGGTACCTCCTCTTGGTCCACCCGGCCTAGAACTTTGCACAGCCATTTTGGGCTTGAAAACTGCCCCCCTCCAACCCCAGGCCCCCCAAAGGGGGATCTCTACGAGGGAGTGACCGCGAGGCCCTGCAGAAAGAGCTCCCCTGGAGGTGTTCCACCTGGCGTCGGCCCCGCCCTAGCCCCGCCCCACCCAGGTCCGGCTCCATCTAGCCTCGCCCCTTGGCCCCTTGCCGGCCTTGCATCACTCTCTGCACCTCGATCTGGCGAGTGTGGCCGCCTGTCTCCGCTGGCCTGAGTTAGGCTCAGGCTACTGTAGGCATGCTAACCCAGGATGGCTGGGCCTGGAGGCAGAATGCACAGGAGAGGGAGGAAGGCGTGTGGCCAGGTCGCAGCCGGTCGCGGGCACACTTTTAAAGGGCTGGGCCGTGTTGCCTATGGGGACTTGCTGAGCCTCTCTGGGGTGTGCTCATTCAGTGAAAGTCTACTAGAGACCTGGTCTGTGCCAGGTGCTGGGGACGTGGTAGTGAGCAGGAGCCAGGTGGCAGTACCAGCCTTGGTGAAATGTGAACCCTGAAGCCCTGCTTTCTATCCTACTGACCAGGGGACTTTGCACAAGAGACTCAGCTTCTCTGTACTGACTAACTTCTCTATACAACAGTATCCTGATGCATAATTTGGGAGTAAAACACCCATCTCATAGGGTTGTGACCATTATATGACTGTGTACTTATAAAGTTCTAGGAATAGTGCTTATTAAGCTTTCTGATTAAGTGCATAACAATCTTCATTATTAGCTATTGTTATCTGCACCTACTTGGAGCTTATGTTCACTGACTTCGTCTTTTTTTTTTTAGAATTCAGGACATTTAAAAAATTAATTAATATTTTATTTCTGGCTGTGCTGGGGCCTTCTCTAGCTGTAGTGAGCAGAGGCTACTCTTGGTTTTGATGCTCAGGCCTCTATTCCAGTGGCTTCTTTTGTTCCAAAGCACAGGCTCAAGAGCATGCAGGCTTTCAGCAGCTGTGGCATGTGGGCTCAGTAGCTGTGGCTCCCAGGCTCTAGAGCACAGGCTCAGCAGTCGCGGCACAGGAGCTTAGTTGCTCCATGTCATGTGGAATCTTCCCAGACCAGTTATCAAACCTGTGTCCCTTGCATTGGGAGGCGGGTTATTAACCACTGGATTCAAAGAGAAGTCCACGACTTTATCTTTTTTATTTAAGATTTTCTTTTCATTAGGAATTATTTGAGACATATTTTTTAAAAAGTAGAAACAGTGTCCCCATCACCCTATTTAAGAAATAAAGCATCATAAACACATTCTCTCTGCTCAACTAAAGTCAGAGCTTCATATGCCATGCCCTGGAGGCCTCCACTCCCTCCTCTATGCTGCTCGTGGTCTGTGAGAGATCCAGATAATACACAATCAGATCCTGCCACAACCCTCTTGAAAACCTCCACTTAGTAAGATAAAATCAAACACATCCCCTTGACATCCAGGCCGTTCGCTTCTGACCCCCACTGACCCTTCCTGTTTGATCTCTGCCGCCCAAAGTAAAAATTCCCCTTGGCATTTCTTTTCTTTTTTTAAAAAAGATTTATTTTATTTTTTGGTTGTGCTGGGACTTCATTCGTACATGGGCTTTCTCTAGTTGCAGCAAACAGGGGCTCCTCTTTGATGCAGTGTGCAGGCTTCTCATTGGGATGGCTTGTCTTGTTGCAGAGCACAGGCACCAGGCCCATGAGCTTCAGTGGCTGAGGGGCATGGGCTCAGGAGTATGAGCTTCAGTGGCTGAGGGGCACAGGCTTAGGAGTTGTAGCTTACAGGCTTAGTTGCTCCGAGGCATGTGGGATCTTCCCAGACCAGGGATACAGCTGGTGTCCCTTGCATTGCAAGGCAGATTCTTAATCACTGGACCACCGAGAAAGCCCCCCCTTAGCATTTCTTAAGTATCCCTGCTCCTTGCATGTGTCGGCTCCTCTGCCGGGGGGTTCTGGATAATCCTTCTTCTCTTTCCTTCCCCGCCTCCAGGAGAAGCAGCATCCTTTGATCCCTCAAGACTCCCTGAGCACTGTCCAACTGGGATGCATGTGTGTGTCTCCCCTCGGCTGTAGGGTCCTGCGGCGGGTCCATGACTGACACATTTTCATCTGCTCCTGGTAAAGGAGAACCATACACTGGACTCCACAGTTGTAGCTGAGTGTGTTTGGGGCAGCGTGCTAAGGTGCAGTATGAATGGTCATCCAGTGACTCCAGCCCCATGGTTTTCACTGGGAACTCACAGTCCATCAGCTTTGAAAGGCCTGGGGAAGAATCCAGAGGTCCTTAAATGGGGCCTCATTTAAAGAAACTCCAGCGCAGCGTGATTTCCTGCAGTGCCTGGTTTCCCCTACTCCTTCCATCTTCTTCTTGGTTCCCCGTTTCCTCTCTTCGAGCTCTTCATGATGAGTGGATCATCCCTAAGACTGAAGATGTGAGACATTTAGTGACCATGTCATGGGTCCAAGAGACCTATGGGTTTAGGGAAACCAAGTGGATGCCAAGTCTGGCTCCAGACAACCTAGGAGCAAAGAGGTTGCTTCCAGAGCAGGGGCTCCTGGCCTGTTTTCATAACACCAGGTGTACCTGCAATGCACATTCTCTTCACAGAGAGAGGAGAGCCTGAGTGTCCATTGAAAGTAAAGTGAGAAGTGCACTCTGCCTCTAGGGAGGAAGCTGAGTGCCTCATGGGAGGGTAGAGAGAAGAGGGATACTTGCTTCCTTAGACATTTTGTTCTATGTTCACGTCTGATCTTTTTTGTTCTATGTTCACGTCTGATCTTTTTTTTTTTTTTTTTTTTAATGACAACATATTGGAGGTAATCAGAAGAGCTGGGTTCCAGTATTGCAAATACCAGTGACCAGCCTGTTCACCTTGGTCTCTCTGAGCCTCACTTTAATAACCACCCAGTTCTGAAGCTCAAAGAGCAGACACAAGGGAGACCTTTGTAAACTAGACGGGGCTGGGTGCACTTAATTATTATTTACTCTGCGCTCAGTTCATCTCAATAGACAATCACTGAGGCCGCACTATTGGCCATAGTGTGTAGATCTCTATATACAAGTTTGGGTGTGTATGTCTGGGCATGAGGGTGTGGGTCTGGGTGTGTGTGTGCCTGGACATGTCAGGGTGGGGTCTGAGGTGACTATGAACTTGACCATTATAGGGTTTCTGCCCCAGGGAGCTCCTGGTGCAGCAGGACAGGTGACCAAGTGAGCAACTTCCTCTGACACTCCTGAACTCTGGTGCTGTGGTTTAGTATCTAAGTTGCATCCACCTCTTTGCGACCCCAAGGACTGCAGTCTGCCAGGCTCCTCTGCCCATGGGATTGTTTCAGGCAAGAACAGTAGAGTGGGTTGCCATTTCCTACTCCAGGGGGTCTTCCTGACCCAAGGATCGAACCTGCATCTCCTGTACTGGCAGGTGGAATCTATACCACTGAGCCACCAGGGAAGCCCCTCCTGAATTCTGCTCAGGGCCAAATAAAGAGATGAAAATGTGGGTGCACAGAAAAGGCAACACGGAATCACTCAGGGGCCTTTGTCCTGGCTGTTCCTCCTGCTTGGACTGTTCTTCCCCAGAATCCTTACGGTCCGCCGCCTTGCCTCCTTCGACTCTTTGAGCAAATGTCACCTTCTCAAGGAGGCCTGCATGATCATCCCACTAAATAGCAGCTCCACCCTACACTCCCAAAGTCCATCCTGGCTTTTTTTTTTTTTTCTTTTAAACCTAGGTCCTTACTTTCAATGACAGTAAGTTTATCTATAACAAAACTTACTTAAAATAGTCTTATACTTTACTCATTTTTGTTTAATTGTCTGTTTCCATCCTTTCCTTCATTAGAATGAAAGCTCCTGCTGTGTCCCCGCCCAGGGCCTGGAATGGTATGCCTGGTGCAGAGAAGACACTCAGTGAGCATTCATGAGTAAGGGTGATAACAGGGCAGGTGTTCAGGGGTGGGTGGCAGAGAGGCCATAGCCTCTGTGGACTAAAGGGGTGCCTCGTGATGTGGGATCTGGGGCCCTTGTGGATGCTGGGGGTAGGACACTCCAGTGAGCCCAGGGAAAAGACATGGCCTGGAGAAAACTTGAGACATTTTGGGAGCCATTCTGTATGTCCCAAATTCCAGCTGTGTCCATCTTTTCCGTCTGCCACCCTGAGAATCACAGTCTATGTTATGGGGAAGGGGAGATTCGAGGGCCCAGCTGGTGTGTGGGGGAGGTGATGGTGGACCCATTCATGAGAATCAAAGGCAACCTGGAGGTCCCTTGNAAAAAAAAAAAAAAAAAAAATCAGGGCTCAGTTTTGCTGTTTAATTAGAATTAAGATGCATTAGGCAAGAAGACAGCACTTGACTCATAGCGCAGTGACATTATTTTACTGCTGCTTCAGTTGAAGAACTCAATGTTCTTCCAACTTCTCAAAGTTTTCAGGAGATAGTCCCTGGATTACCACTTCAACCTGTGTTTATTCCCAAATATCATATATTAGCAAAACTGCCCTAAAACAAGTGCAAGTGTTAGTTGCTCAGTCGTGTTTGACTCTTGGTGACCCCCATGAACTGTAGCCCACCAGGCTCCTCTGTTCAAGGAATTCTAATAGTGGAGTGGATAGCCATTCCCTTCTCCAGGGGATCTTTGCCACAGGGATCAAACCCAGGTCTCCGCATTGCAGGCAGGTTCTTTATTGTCTGCGCCACCAGGGCCCTAAGAAAATGCTAAATACTACTGAGGAAAGAGTCACAAAGAGTCGGATACGACTGAGTGACTGAACTGACTGAGGAAATAATGAAACTTTTAGGAAAAGGGGAAATGCTCTCTTAAAAATGAGAAAGCCATTTACCCTAATTTGGCTGGGATAGAATTGATCAGCTAGAAAATCCACTAGAGTAGTAGTATTCCAAAATCTAAGATTATGAACATGTTAGGTTCCCTAAACTGTGATGGTTCCAGAAATTACTCTATTATTTCTTTTTTCATTTTCCAAACTGACCGGTTATTCTCTAAAAGCTAACAGAGTGCCAGGGAATGGACTTCTGTTATTTCGTCAGATTCCCTGGGAGACTAAAAGTTCTCCAAAGGCAGGAGGAATGCCAGTCCCAGGGCAATCTTAACACGAGGCAAGTGAAAGTGAAAATCGCTTGGTCATGTCCAACTCTTTGTGACCCCATGGACTATCCAGTCCATGGAATTCTCCAGGCCAGAATACTGGGGGAGTGGGTAGCCTTTCCCTTCTCCAGGGAATCTTCCCAAACAGAGATAGAACCCAGCTCTCCCGCATTGCAGGCAAATTCCTTACCAGCTGAGCCACAAGGGAGACACGAGGCAAGGACTGAACGAAACACTCAACCTAGTGTGACTCCATCTATAATGGACCGTGCTGCCCTTGGAGACTTTTAAATTTTAATAACATGGATTGGAAGCAAATCTTTACAATTTTTTTCTTCTTTACAACTTAGGTTTGGGGCATTCCATAATGCATTCTTATTTCAGACAGTGAAGTCAGAGAAAAATGGCCATTTTGGATGAGAATTTGAACAGCAACATGTTCCCAGTAAAACTGAATTTGGTATTGGTTTTAAGGGGGAAAAAAATCCAATGTACTCTTAATGATCCTGTCAGATTTACTAAACATTGCCAAAGCTTTAAAGTTTAAATGCCACCTGAGGGCTTTCAGAAAGCTGCTATATGGGGACAGAAAAGGTTGTGTGGTCTGGATTTGACTTTGGTCAAGACCAAAATGATGAGTAATGGATGCAGCTTCATATTGCCCCCTGGTGGTGTCATGCTCAATGACACTCAGAAACGTCAGATCTTTGACTTCCTTAGCAACACCTTCAAGAAAGGCTTCTGGGTTTAGACTTACAAGCATTTAGTTTCAGGCCTCCCTCAATTTTCATACATCTCTTGTATTCCACTTCTCCAAAGCTTTCCCTGGGTAGCAGGAAGGCAAACTCCTTGTGGGGGGTATTTAGGATTTCAGCAAACCCAGCAACCCCCACAGACAGCCCATGTATAGGATGGTGTTAAGCAGTGGGACTGTCCCAGGTCCTAAAATCAACACAGAGGGTTTCCTATCGTCTGCATCCCTAAATCCCCATTCCTCAAACTCCCACACCCCCACCCCAAGTATGACAGGGCAGCCAAAGGACCACTGAGCTCCCGTTTGGCTTCAGCAGTCATGAACTTGTGGTTTAGAAAACAAGAAAGCCTTTTCCACCTAAGGTTTCTCTGTGCCAAGCTGGGTAAGGAGCACATACCAGGTTAGTCCAAAGAGAGCTGCTCTGTCACTCATATCTCTCCCTCCTCCTCTAGGGAGACCCAGATCTACTCATAAGCTGAAGCAGTCATTAAACTGGAAGTACTTCCCCATCGACCAGGGAGAAGAAGGATAGCTTTTAACCTCAGGACCATCTCTTTGTTCTCCTGAATGCTTGGGAACCTGGGCCAAGCCCCAGAAGACTCAGACCTGCCTTCCTCCAGCATCTCCTTAGAAAAGGCTCCCTACTCCCAACCAAGCTCCTGACTCGTAGACATTTCAGACATTAGCTGGACAACAACCTAGTCTCTGGAGCTTTGCAAGGAGGTCCTGATCCCAGCTGGGATTAGAGGCTGGGCAAATAGGACAGCACAAGAAAGAAGAGCAGGAACCCCGAGGCTTTGCTAGTCTATCAATGTGTGCAGCTGGGGATGAAAAGAAGGCTTTCAGGGTCCATGGGAAGAAGTAACAGCAAGGCTCTTAAACGACATGTCTGTACAAGGAAGGGTGGGCTGAAGCTGGCAGTGACATTCCTGATTCCCTTGTCCTGCAGTGATGACTCAGTTGATTTGACTGGTTAAGCGGGTCGGCCCTCTCTCCCTCCCTCCCAGCCTCCCCTCCCCTACCCGGCCTCCCTATGTGTCCTTTCTGAATGTGCAGGCTCAGTGGAGTGGGACAAGCTATGTGACCTGATCATGACCCCACATTGCCTCTTCTGGTCCACATGTCAGAACCAGCAGGGATGCTGAGCTGGACAGTGACGGGGAACAGTGGGACTCAGTGCCAACTCATATCGTGACCTCAGGCCTTCCAGACTACTGGCTGGGACACCCCAGCCTGAGGGCTGCCAAGAAAAAATGATGGAACTTGGTTCTCTTGGCCTCTGTTATCTGCCAGATAAATGTACCTTATGGGGACCATCCCTTATCTTGGCGGATCCTCTCCCTCGCGTCAGGCCAGGCGATTTCCTCTGGAGGTTCCCGACACCTCCCCTCACCACTTTCCTGCTTCTCTCAGGACTCATTCTGACATATAAGAGGTCACTGTGGGGTAGGCAGGGTGTTTCATCTTCTTTGGGGTCAGTCACACAATATACTGACACAGTTACTGGAAATTCAAGCCCTGTCGCTTCTATTTCTCTGTTGCTTTGTCAGAGCCATTACATTTTGTAGTCTCTCCACTTTGTCAGCTTTTGCTTTTTGAATGCACTTCTGAATACATATTTGCCACAACAATTTCCACAATGAAAAGGCAATACAGACTTATAAATCCACATGGGGAGCACAGCCCAAAGTACTCCAGCTTGTTTCAGTGTTGTGGTTTGGAGAGTATTCTTTATATCGCTACAGAGTCAGAAAAGTAATTTTACCCGAGGAGTAGCTCGTGAAATGATGGGTTTTTGGGAAATCATACAACTTGGCTTCATGTCATCATTTTAATGGATCACAAAGCAGTTTATCTTCCCTAGTTTCCAACTGGAAGACGTTATTTATTCAGAGGTGGTAAGATTGTTGTATTTAATGAGATAAAGTGTTTCAGCCTGGTATTCAAGTCCTTGTAAAACCTATCTACCTAACTCTTCCTCACCATGGACCCCTGATGCCCCTTCAGGTAATTTTCCTTTTGGATCCTCATATACAAGGTGTTTATCACTAGCACAAAGTGTGTACACATGCTGTTCCTCCCCTAGAATGTAATTTCCACCTCTTT
>SJYV01016419.1:90991-113031 GCA_006410875.1 Neotragus pygmaeus | reverse complement strand
TATTGAGCTGCATGAGCAGCTTTATATTTTGGAGATTAATTCTTTGTCATTTGCTTCATTTGCTATTATTTTCTCCCATTCTGAGGGCTGTCTTTTCACCTTGTTTATTGTTTCCTTATAGTGCAAAAGTTTTAAGTTTAATTAGGTCCATTTGTTTATTTTTGTTTTTATTTCCATTACTCTGGGAGGTGGATCATAGAGGACTTGCTGTGATTTATGTCAGAGAGCATTCTGCCTATGTTTTCCTTTAAGAGTTTCATAGTGTCTGGTCTTACATTTAGATATTCAATCCATTTTGAGTTTATTTTTGTGTATGATATCACAGGGTATTTTATATAGTTCCCTGTTGTTTCTCCACTACACACACACACACACACACACACACACACACACACAAAACTATTAGTAGGTGCAAATTATTATATATATAGTTTGCATCTGTGAATCCCAAACTCTCAATCCTTCTTTCTCTAACCCCCACCCCCAACTACTGCTTGGCAACCACAAGTGTGTTTCTCTATGTCTGTGCATCTGTTTCTGTTTTGTAGAAATCATCTCCATTTAACATATAAAGGGCAATCAGGATCCAGAGGAGTGATCAGAACTGTTTTTTGTCCCAGAGTTAGGTGGAAGAGCCGAGTAAAAGACAAGTACCTTGCTAGGGACACGTATTGAATATCCAGCTTCCATCCTTAAAACTTGACTGGAAGATTGGTCTCCTGGTACAGTCTTGTGACAGTTAGCTATGGGATCCCTGGGCCAAGGAATTTATATCTTTTTATGCTCCCAGCCCCTAATTCCAAGGCACCCAGTGCCTTGATATTGTGTGTCCAATTCACCTCCCCACCCTCTAAATTAAGTCATTCCCAGAAAGTTTTACATAGAGAAATAAAATTATTAAATACATTCTAAGCAGCATTTTCAGCCTCCCACTCCACCTTTGAGTATACCTGCCATTCTATCTGGGGTCTTGACAATTATAGTTCTTTCTGCTGGTTTATAAAGGGTCAGGGATCCTCTCCAAGTTCCAAAGTCCTTGCAAGAAGAAGCAATCAGACTTGAAACCGATAACTGGTTCTGTTTAGTTCATGACCAGAGACCTGGCTCCAGCTCTGGCTCTTGGCTGGCCTCTGTGAACAGAAAGAAGGAAACTCGTTTTTCATCCTCTCTTTCCAAAGTCCCATCTAACTGTCTGCATTCAAATTCCATGACGGAGTTAAGGCATTTTAGGCGGCAGCAGGTGGAAAGTGTTTCATTCCTGATCCTGATGGGAATTCCTGGGTCCAAATCCCAACCCCTCCTCCCCTAGAAACTCACAGGCCCTTGTTCTCTGAATGCCAGGCTGTCTCCTAAGCAATGGAAACAGAATCCTAGCTTAGCCTGACCCCAGCAACATCTCCCTTAAGTGCTGATTGCTTACCTGAAATAGCAACCGGGGTCTCCAGGAACTGATTGAACTTAGTGTGTGGGTACAGTGATAAGTGCCTTGGGCTGGAGATAAGCACTCCTAGGTTCACCTCTATCTCAGATCACTCCTTGTGGGGTCTGAGTTTTCTCATCTAGAAATCAAAGGTAATAGTGGCTTCTCAGCCTGCCTCTACAGGGTTTACACAGGAAATGAAAAATCCTATTAAAAATTACAGAAGGTATGGAATAAATTTGTTAAGCCCACAATCCATTAGCCTCAGTCCCAAGGCACACTCAGTCCTTGATTAGGGAACAAGAGTGCTCCAAGGACAATGGAACAGTTAAAACATCCAGTGCTTTTCCAGAACCCTCCGCTCTGTCCCCTGAGTCTGAAGGTTATTTAAATTGAGGCTGTTGCAGGTGGCATGTGAAGACAATGTATGTGTAGAGTGCTTCTCAAGTCGACACGAGAAAGTTCTGGGCATGAGTCCATTTGTGTATGAGCAAGCATTGGAATAGGGGAATTGGGATGCCAAGAATTATAATGACTAATGTGCCTAAAGCATATGAGTCACATCCATGTACAAAGCACAGAAGTACCCATTCTCACCCAGCCCTCTTTTCTGCCTGTTATTAACTAACTTCTCCAACAAGACACCCTTTCCTGAGGCTTATGCAGGGAACAGATCCCTCTTCGTTGTGATGCTGGCTTGGCTCCAGTCTATGAAGACAACCAAGAAGCCCAGGTTATGCCCTCCAGGAGCTCATACCTGTAATGAGGGAAAGAGACACTCATAGACTTGAAGACATGTCTCACTGTTTAAGACATGTTTGATTTGAGATATCTAAGGGACATCTAGATGGAGGTTTCACCAGCCAATTGAACATCTGAAGCTCCAAGAAAAGGTAAAGTCTGGAACTAGAGATTTGAGAGTCATCTTTAAAGAGATGATTGCCAAAGCCAAGGGAGTAAATAGGATCTGTCAGAGATTGAAGGGATACCTTCTAGAGCAAGAATGGAAGAGGGATACCTTCTAGAGCAAGAATGGTCAAGGATGGGTTCTTGAGCCCAGTTATTTTGAGAAATGGGAGGAAGAAGTAAAATAGTTCAACCAAGGAGACTGAGAAAGAGCAGTTAGAAAGTAGAAGGGAAACTAAGAGAATGTCATCATGAAAATCAAGGGAAGTTCTTAGAAAGAAGGGAAGCAGAGTGAAAAGTGGTCAAGGAAATGAACACAGAACACAAGTTTGATTTGGTAAGCTTTGAAAGAATTAAGCCTTGAGGGAAAAATCTAGGCAGCAGAGAACTAATATCTGAGAGGTAGGGNAGTTCTTAGAAAGAAGGGAAGCAGAGTGAAAAGTGGTCAAGGAAATGAACACAGAACACAAGTTTGATTTGGTAAGCTTTGAAAGAATTAAGCCTTGAGGGAAAAATCTAGGCAGCAGAGAACTAATATCTGAGAGGTAGGGTTACCAGAGCTGGTATCCAGGTCTGAAAGATTTGTGGACCAATGATAGGATGGTGGGAACAGCCAGATTCTTACATGAATAGCAACATCAAGCAGAGGACTTTCAAAGGGTGAGAGAGCTGAACTTTTTGTCCTTTAGACTCCTTGGTATCCTTCCTGTCTTCTTCTGAGCTTATCCCACTTCCTGCCCTGTTTTATCCTGTTTCCAATAAGCTACAATGAACTTGACTGAAGAAATATAAGACCGCAGCAAACACTTGCCTTCTGATACCACCTGGGATCTGCCTACATTTTCCAGCTATTTCATGTTTACTCCCCAAAGTGATGGTTTCAATTCTTGTCCACTTTTCTTAACTCACTGGCTTTCACCTATTCTTTCTTGGAAGGTAATTTCACCTGCTATACCTACAAGGTGGTCTTATCAGGCCCAAACTCTTATTGCTCTCTGTCAGATATCTCAAACCCTTCTCACTCTCCTCTTTCCTCCTGTCTTTGAGAACGTCTGTCCCAATCCATGCCTTTGATTCAGCTCCTCTTAGTTTCCCTCCAGAGTTCTGCTCTCTCATTTTATCCCTTCTCAGACTGAGTTAGATGTGTGCATCTTATCTCCTCAACAAGACCCTGAGCTCCTTGTGGCAGAGACTGTATTACATTGTTCCATAGTTTCCGCAGCAAAGCTTATAAAGAGCAAATGATTTGAGATGGAAACCTGATTTCAAGTATTTGATATATTAATAAGTCCTTGGAAAACCAGCTTCTGAGTAGCAGTTTAGCATAGTTGTTAAGAGCATATACTTTGGAGCCAGATTATTTGAATTAGAATCCTGGCTGTATCATTACTAACTGTGTGATCTTGGACAATTCACTTTTTTTTTTTGAATTTCCAAGCATATACAAAAGTTGAAAGAATTTTACAGTGAATACCCATATATCTAACTCTAGATTCTATCATTAACATTTGCTATACTCATTTAATCTCTCTCTCATGCACACTTATTATCCATCCCTCTATCCATCAGATCATCCTTTTGTTCTTGTTGTTGTATCTCATAGTATGAGATACAGACAATAGCACACTTACTCCTAAACACTTTAGTATGCATGTTATTAACTGTTTAGAATAATTTGCATTTAACTTCTCTGTGCTACTTTCATAATCTATAAAAAACAGGGATAATAATTGTAGCTACCTCAAAATCTTTGGGGGAGTGTTAATACATGTAAACACTTAAGAGTAGTGCCTGCATATAGAAAGCAGTCAAAAAAGTTATTACTGTTTTACTTTAGCAAATACCACCTATTCAATTGCTTCTAAGAGGAGCAGGCCAGTGGGCCAGTATGGTATCTCCTCCTTTCCCTCTTACTGCCAAATACAAACAAATTCATCAATTGTCTTCTGGGTCTTCTGAAGACACCAATAAGAGTTTATTCTTTTTGCCCAAAGAGACAGCTTTCTTCAACCTTCACACCTCTAGGGACTCAGTTGCAATGACCTGAAGCCCTAGGGGGTTCCTTCTTGCCTGTGTGACTCCTTTGTTATCTGTTTTGCTGCATCCTAGTTAGGGTCAGTTGGACAGAACACTAAGGACTAGAGGAGTCTTTGTCAAAGGAAGTATCTTTCTTTTACACCATACTGACCTTGATTCTGTTTCAAATCACAGTCCAATCTAACTTGAAAATCACAGACAGGGGAAAAACCGGCTGGAATATTCGCCCTGTAAGCCAAATAAACAATTTAGGGTAGCAAGGAGGGAGTGGCACAGATTATGACCAAAGGCATTCCTCCTCTCTCCAAGATGAGCCATGTTTCTGAAGATACTTGCCTAACAATCCAATCTCACTCCTTGTTATTATACATAACTGAGTGAGATTAGTCTTAGCCCAAAGGAACACAATTAACCCACTTTTCTGAATAATTTTCTCTCTGGGCCCCACTGTCACACTTCTTGACCAAGTTGTATGTAGCAAGCAGAATTCTAAGATGGTCCCCCAAGATTCCTGTCTCCTGGTGTACACATCTTCTCCCACTCATTCAATCAAACACTAATTTAGGTGTTTCTGTGAAGAGATTTTGCAGATGTTATGAAGGTCCCTTATCAGTTGACTTTATTTTAGGGAGATTATCCTGAGTGGGCCTGACCTAATCAAGTGAGCACTTAGACTATGTCAGAGGCATTCAAATCCTATTTGTCTGGGAGAGGCAAGCAGCTATGTTGTGAAGTGCCTGTGGAGGAGGCCACAATGGCAAAGACATGGGGGCCAACTTATAGGAACTGAGAATCATCTCCAACTGATAGCCAGAAGGAAAACAGAGACCTCAATCCTACAGCCACAAGGAAAAAATTTCTGCCCCAAATTAGTGAGCTTAGAAGTGGACCCCAGGCCTCAAATAAAATTGCAGCCTTTTGGACACCTTGATGTCAGCCTGGTGAGACCTCGAACAGAGGACCCAGCCAATCTGTACTTGGATCCTAACCATGGAAGCTGTGGGATAATAAGTTTATGTTGTTTTAAGTCACTGAATTTGTGGTAATTTTTTACAAGGCAATAGGAAACTAATACAGTGTGGAAAATTCTTCTTTTCCCTTAGTTCAGTGAAGACAAGTTTGGAATTTGTCAGGAAGAGTTTTTACCAGGAAACCAAGTGCAAACAAAACAAATACTAACACAGGCCCAGCTGATTCTATGTAACACTGAACTCTGATCCCAAAATAACTCAGACGGGTTGGCCTGTCTGACATAGCAAACGGGACATAACATCCCAGTCTCTTCTTCTTATACCTCAGCACTGCTTCCAGGGGGTGAAGGAGTCAGTGCGAAAACAAGTCACTGAGACATAGAACCTAAGGTTATGGGCCATATTTTTTACTTCCAAAGTCTCCCTAGCCTTCTTGGACAGAAAGGCCTTTTCTGTTTCTGTCCTGAAGATTAGTCTTTGGAGTTATATACCCTTCTGCACCAAACTTGCAGTCACTTCTCCAGCCAATCAGAGAGATTTTCAAGATTCTGGCCACTGGAAATCTTACCTTCTCTCTTGATCTGGTCTGCCCTCTGATCTGTGGACAATTGGCTGAAGTTTATTCACCAGCCAGTTTGTAGATTTATGCTCTTTAGTGAAGTGAAAACAACTGCGAGTTGAAACTTTGAGGCTGCTTCCTTCCTTGATTATCAGATCAAATGTGCCTCCAGAAGCTGCTTTATTCTCTTAGAATAAGGTGACATTTTTAAACTCCAGTCTGTGAAAAAAATTCCATGAAAATTCCCTATATCATGCACAGAGATACAATTCCAGTTTGTATAATACTTTCCAGGATAAATAGCAATGTACAATCNTGCCTCCAGAAGCTGCTTTATTCTCTTAGAATAAGGTGACATTTTTAAACTCCAGTCTGTGAAAAAAATTCCATGAAAATTCCCTATATCATGCACAGAGATACAATTCCAGTTTGTATAATACTTTCCAGGATAAATAGCAATGTACAATCACCAACTATTAGGGACAGAAGGGACCTTAGAGATCATATCGTTTTGTGGTATCCAAACATGTCTTATTAAGAGAATGCACTAGAAAGTTTGTTTGGTACAGATCCTGTGTCCCACACCTGGATATCAGCATTCAGAACACCTAGGGTATAGTGCAAGATTCTGTACTTTCAAAAAATGTCTCCAGATGATTCTGATACTCAACTAGCTTTGGAAATCAATCCTATTTTATTCCTTCCAGGTATGTGGCTTTCTTCTCCTATACCACTGTGAATTATAGCACTGTTGAGGGCTGCTGGCTCTACCCTTGGCTCCATTTACTGTCATCTTACTTTTTCAAGCCATGAACAGTAAAAGCAATGGTTAGCAATAATGATTTTAGGAAGAAGAAAGATATTTAATCCTCACAAATCTTCAGTGGTGTGGGAGTATTATTGTCTCCACTTTATGGATGAGAAAACTGAGGATTCAGTAACTTGTTCAGGGTCACATAGTTATTAACTTATGGACCCAGCAGTGGAAAGCAAGCCTCCTACGTCTAGACTTCCCTTTGCTACTTCATTGGTGACTTTATTAGCCAAGTGACGGTGACTTCCCAGTGAGGCTGGGGAAGGGCTGGAGTAGAAGGGAATATCCAGCAGGGACTAGGGACCAAGGCAAGAGAACCTACAGAAGTGATCTTCAATGTGGGGCATTTTTTTGTCCCCCATGGGACATAGCACAATGTCTGGAGACATTTTAAATTGTCACAAGAGGGACAGAGTCTGCAACTGGGTAGGGAGTGCTATTGGCATTTAATGAGTAGAGGCCAGGGATGCTCCTAGACATCATATAATCACAGGACAGGGACTCCTTCCCTGTCAACATACACACAACGAAGAATTATGTGGCCCAAAACATTGGATGCTAAGGTTATAAAACCTTGACCTAGAGTGTAAGAAAATGGTTGAAGATGGGAGATTATACTTATTTTAGTTAAAAAAAAAAAAAAGGAATATTGTAGGAATGAGGTAGAAAATAAGGTCAAGGCCCAGACACCACAATGTCCAGCCCCTGCCCAAAGGGATCTCACAAAGTTGTGGAAGCCTTTTGCTCAAAAGCCCAAAGTGATATACCAATTCTTCCTTTGTCTGGAGTTTTGAAAGAACTCTTTAGAACTACAGCTCCCATCAACTTTTAGAACTGTTAATACTACTATGAGTGAGAATTCAGTTCAGTTCAGTCACTCAGTCGTGTCCAACTCTTTGTGACCCCATGGAGTGCAGCACCCCAGGCTTCCCTCTTCATCACCAACTCACAGAGCTTGATCAAACTCATGTCTACTGAATCAGTGATGCCATTCAACCATCTCATCCTCTGTCATTTCCTTCTCCTCCTACCTTCAATCTTTTGCAGCATCAAGGTCTTTCCAAATGAGTCAGTTCTTCACATCAGGTGGCCAAAGGATTGGAGCATCAGCTTCAGCATCAGTCCTTCCAATGAATATTCAGAACTGATTTCCTTTAGGATTGACTGCTTGGATCTCTTTGCAGTCCAAGGGACTCTCAAGAGTCTTCTCCANGGCAAGCCAGGCAAGATTCTGGTCTCAGCGAATAAATGAAAGGAACATGAGCACACAGTCATACTCATTCAATGGAAATTTACAGAGAACCTTCTACATCAGATACGCCCACAATACGAGAGTGTGGCACTGCCCCACGGAGCCGACGGAATTAAAATAAAACCAGAAACCACAAAGCAAAGCGAGCGGCTCTCCATTCCATCTCATGTTGCAGCCAAGAGACATGTCTTCACCCAGGAAATAAACAGTGAATGTGACAAGGGGATTTCAGTGATGACATTTTCCTCTGAGACCACCCAGTTCCCCACCTATCACGGCTCTGGCTTACCCCGTCCCTCTGCTGTTCCTCCCTGCTTTATTTTTAATGCCTTTGCTTCCACTGCCACCATTTTTTACCACTCTTCTTTATTCCTGCAAACTTTCCCTAACATTCATCTGCCCTTAGCTCCAGGATCTTTCAGAAGTTTTGCAAAAATGTTCTCTTTTATTATTCACCTGTGAACACAAGTTTTAGTCAAAAGGGGGAAAAAAGAGACAAAAAAAAAAAGAGACATGTCCTATTTTTTAGAGTTTGGATTGTTAAAGCTAAGACTTGGAGCAAAAAGAAATCACCATTAAAACAATTTTACAATATTTTTTAAAAGTTTATAAGAGTATTTTTTCACTCATCATTTATCTCCCTGATTTTATGAGAGTTTTTAATTCTATGTTCCCTTGCAATATTTGGACTTCCCTGGTGGCTCAGATGATAAAGCATCTGCCTACAATGTAGGAGACCTGAGTTCAATCCCTGGGTTGGGAAGATCCTCTGGAGAAGGAAGTGGCAACCCACTCGAGTACTCTTGCCTGGAAAATCCCATGGATGGAAGAGCGCTGTAGCTTACAGTCCATGGGGTCACAAAGAGTTGGACATGACTGAGCGACTTCACTTTCACTTTGCAATATTTATCCATAAATCTAGCCTGGAACATACTAGTAGCCAAAAGGTATATACCATATTATTTTCCGTATTTTTCTTAACATTATCTCTGAAAGACTGCTTTTAAAAAAACTTGATTATGAGTTTGATAGCTACAAAACACCCCCTCGAGCTGACTAAGCACGACACGTTAAACCATTCACTTACTGCTGTTGTTCAGTTGTTAAGCCATGTCCCGCTCTTTGTGGACCTGTGGACTGCAGCACGCCGGGCTTCCCTGTCCTTCACCATCTCCCAGAGTTTGTTCAAATTCATATCCACTGAGTCAGTGATGTGATCCAACCATCTCATCCTCGGCCACCCCTTCTCCTCCGGCCTTCAATCTTTCTCAGCATCAGGGCCTTTTCAAATGAGTCAACTCTTCCCATCAGGTGGACAAAGTGGAGCTTCAGCTTCAGCATCAGTCCTTCCGATGAACACCCAGGACTGATTTCCTTTAGGATTGACTGATTTGATCTCCTTGCAGTCCAAGGGACTCCCAAGAGTCTTCTCCAACACCACAGTTCAAAAGCATCAATTCTTTGGCACTCAGCCTTCTCTATGATCCAACTCTTACATCCATATATGACCACTGGAAGAACTATAGCTTTGACTAGATGGACCTTTGTTGGCAATGTCTCTGCTTTTTAATATACTCTCTAGGTTGGTCATAGCTTTTCTTCCAAAGAACAAGCATCTTTTAATTTCACGGCTGCAGTCACCATCTGCAGGGATTTCAGAGCCCAAGAAAATAAAGTCCGTCACTGTTTCCACTGTTTCTTTTGATGCTGTTTTCTGTCTGTCTGTCTGTTTCTCTGTGGCTGTGCTGGGTCATTGTGGCTGTGCCCGGGCTCTCTCTCCCTGTGTGAGCGGGGGTATTCTCTAGTTGCAGTACACAGGCTTCTCACTGCAGCAGCTTCTCGTTGCAGACCACAGGTTTCAGTAGGTGTGGAGCACGGGCTTCGTTATCCCACAGCGTGTGGGATCTGTGGGATCTTCCCGGACCAGGGACCTAACCTATGTCTCCTGCCTTGGTAGGTAGATTCTTTACCACTGAGCCACTAAGGAAGCCCTGAAGTTGCTTTCTTCACTTCAGTTTGCTCATGGGCACTGAATAGAAACACACCTGATTTTGTATATTGATCTTCTATCCTGCAATCTTGCTGAACCCAGTTATCAATTCTAGTTTTTTCTAGGGGATTCCCTAGGAACCAGATGAAATGTTGAGATTCTGAATTAGCCACCCTAACCTTTCCAACCCCCTGTCAGTGATGGAGCATCTCCTCTGAGGAGAGTTGGTAGAGAAGGGGCAGCTTGCACAAGGGGCTAAGCCAGGGGGAACAGGTGTGAGACTTGCATCCTCCAGCCTTAGGGGCCCACACTTCCCTTCAGCACGCTGACCTATCCTTCCCGGACAGCCTCCCGCATCCCTAGAGGCAGCATCCCTGGGGAGAGGGCACTTCCTTCTGCTGGTCCCCTCGCTAGTGCCTTGATATTGCAATGCCTTTGTATCTCTTCTGAGTCCTTCCTCCTGGAATTACTGCGGTCATTACCACTCTGCCCTTTACCGTACCCTTTTCATTTCTCCTATCACTCAAAGTTTAAGGGTAAAAAGATGATGGTGCAGAATCATCAGGAACAACTTAAACCGGAGTACCAGCCAGCACAGCCCTGGAAATCGGTCCGCCCTTCACTGCCGTTTAGAGTTCTCTGGGTGAAGATCAAGTCTCATTTTAGGCCCCAATTATTCCATTCACCCCATACCCACAGCTCTCTCTTCCTCTCCCAAGACTCTTCCTCCCCTCTGTAGCTCCCAGCCTCCAGTTCCCAAATCCCTGTACATGTCTGCTAAGGAACAGTTTGGTCCTCTGAAAGACACCCCGAACTCTACCTCTAACCAGTAATCGTATTGCCAAAGCTTCATTGCCATTTTCTGTTCATCAAAAAATCATGTGTTGTCATTGCCTTTTAGCAACACAAAGTACCTGCCAAAGCTTTAAAATCATAGTTTTTGCTTTAAGTGATTAAATTTCTGGAACCAGCTGAGACGTTGGAGTTCTGAACTCGCTTTTTTCCCACTGATTCTTCTTTTTTTTTTAGCCAGAAATAGGTTGGGAGCCATTATCACATGTTGAAAATTGAAAATCCTGCTTCTCAAACTTTAACAAATGACCTCAGAATCATCTCTCCTCCCTTCTCTTTTTGCATGATTAATGAAATTTTGTTGCTTTATTCCTTCAAGAAACTCTAGTTACACCAGCTGTTTGATACTTTTTTCTTATTCAAGGTTGGTAATTCTGTGAGGGGCTTTTGTAGTCATTTTTTATCTTTCTATTTCATCCAAAGCCTTACTGCTGCTGCTGCTAAGTCACTTCAGTCGCGTGACCCCATAGACAGCAGCCCACCAGGCTCCCCCGTCCTGGGATTCTCCAGACAAGACACTGGAGTGGGTTGCCACTTCCTTCTCCAATGCATGAAAAGTGAAAAATGAAAGTGACGTTTCTCAGCCGTGTCCGACTCTTTGCGACGCCATGGACTGCAGCCCACCAGGTTCCTCTATCCTTGGGATTTTCCAGGCAAGAGTACTGGAGTGGGGTGCCATTGCCTTCTCCTTCTAAACACAATCATTTCCACGTGGAAATAGTTTTGATCCTGCAAAAGTAATCAGTGAAGCCATCACTGTCTTGGAATCCTTAGAATTCTATCTTCCAGCTTGTGTTTGGTAAATGAGATTCACAGGAACAATGGAAACATGAGCACAGAGATATATTTCAATGTGTTTGTTCTCCACCACTCCAAAGAGTGCTTAAAATAGTCCATGGATATGGAATTTCCAGTGGACCCTCAGTGGTGGGAATTCAGCAAGACCCAATGTAAGCATGAGGCAAGTGTGTCGTGTCTGCAGTTGAGTACTCTGACAGCCCCAGAAGGCCACATCTTCCCTTAGAACCTGAACTGGCTTCACATGTATAATGCAGAAAGCAGCATCCTAAGAAACACGGACAGCCAAGGGCCTGGATCATATTCTTTCTTACTTGTGTTACTTCCTCGTACGACGCCACTGAAAACGGTAATGGAACAGTGAATGGAGAGGTGGGGCAGCCCATGGCTCCTTCCACTTTCAGTCCTTCTTACACATCAGGAAGCCTGACGGGGGAGTGTTAGTAGCGCTTCTGAAAAAAGCAAAGTGCAGTAAAAGCTGTGAGGCTCGTTTTGTGAAGCATGCCCATGGTTCTGATAAGGACAAAACATGCATACATACATGAGCCATCAAATACAAAATGTGATTTTTTATTTCTACGGTTCCAAAAATGAGTCTAATGTACTTTTATTTGCATTTAAAACTGACTTTGCAATGGATGCATTGGGAATTTGGATTAACAGGTGCAAGCTATTATATATACATTAGATAAACAACAGGACCCTACTGTATAGCACAGGGATTATTGTCAATATCCTGTAATAAAAAGTAGAGACATCACTTTGCCAACAAAGGTCAGTCTAGTCAAAGCTATGGCTTTTCCAGTGGTCATGTATGGATGTGAGAGTTGGACCATAAAGAAGACTGAGCACTGAAAAACTGGTGGTTTTTTATTGTGCTGCTGGATAAAACTCTTGAGAGTGACTGGACAGCAAAGAAATCACACCAGACAAGCATAAAGGAAATCAACCCTGAATATTCACTGGGAGGACTGATGTTGAAGTTGAAGCTCCAATTCTTTGGCCCCCTGATGTGAAGAGCAGACTCACTGGAAAAGACCCTGATGCTGGGAAAGATTCAAGGCAGGAGGAGAAGGGGGTGACAGAATGAGATGGTGGGGTAGCAGCACCAAGTCAATGGACATGAGTTTGAGCAAGCCCCAGGAGCTGGTGATGGACAGGGAAGCCTGGTGTGCTGTGGTTCATGGAGTTACAAAGAGTTGGACACAGCTTAGGGACTGAACAACAACAGTGTTCACTTACAAACCACAATGGAAAAGAATATGGAAAAATGGAAAACGATAATGATGAAGAACACACAGACACATATGTACAACTGCATCACTTTGCCATACACCAGAAACTAACCCAGCAAATCAACTATACTTCAATAAACAATTAAGTAAAACACAGTTGGCTTCATGTACTATAAAACTGGATGGTAAAATTCATTCTGATAATTTAAAATGTTACTTTTTCTTTACTTAGCAGGTTTTTAAATGCTCTGAAAATTTAAGACACGGTGAATAAAGCAAAAAGTTTTATAAAGTTTCTATTGGTTTGAATGGTACTTTCCCCTGTTTCCGTAACAAGGGACCAGTGTTCTCAATTTGCTCTGGGACCACAAATAGCGTAGCCAACGCCGCAGCAAAGGACAAATGGAAGCCACTTCCCTGGTGGTTTAGCCGAGGGCAGGAAAACAGAGATGTAACTGAATAAGGGGCAATGTAACTTCACTAGGGAGAGTAGGGCTTCCTTGGCTTAGCGGTAAAGAACCCACCTGCCAATGCAGGAGATGCAAAAGACGTAGGTTCACTCCCTAGTCCAGGAAGATCCCCTGGAGGAGGAAATGGCAACCCACTCCAGTATTCTTGCCTGGAGAATCCTTTGGACGGTGGACCCTGGTGGGCCGCAGTCCATGGGGTCGCACAGAGTCATACAGGCCTGAGCTCGCACAGCGATAAGTACTGTGCAGAAAACTGAGGACGAGGATGGGCAAAGCAGGTCAGAAGGCATCCAGGAATTAGATTTTGAAACCCTGCCAGGTGAGAAATGGAGTACTTCCCGCCCTGTCAGTCAACAAGGATGTCAGTCTTCAGGGATTCCAGCCCTTCAAATGTGAATTTCTGAGCCCGGAGGGCACCCAGGAAGGAGAACAATACCTGCCCATCTAGCAGCCATCAGACTGCAGCCACTCCCTCCAGTGAGCACCGAGCAACTCAGAAGGTAAAACACACAGGCATATGGGCCCAGAGAGCTCAGGTGCATGTGAAGGAATGACTTCAGCGAGCCCAGATTCTTGCATCTTCCTGTACTCAGACAGCACTGAGTTCCTTAACTCAAGATATCTGGCTCTCTCTAAACAATGATAAGAAAGCCTTCCTCAGTGAATCATGCAAAGAAATAGAGGAAAACAACAGAACGGAAAAGTCTAGAGATCTCAAGAAAATTGGAGACACCAAGGGAACATTTCATGCAAAGGTGGGCAGAATAAAGGACAGAANACAGGAGGAGAGGGGGATGACAGAGGATGAGTTGGCTGGATGGCCTCATGGACTCGATGGACATGGGTTTGGGTGGACTCCTGAAGTTGGTGATGGATAGGGATGCTTGGTGTGCTGCAGTTCATGGGGTTGCAAAGAGTTGGACTCAACTCAGCGACTGAACTGAACTGAAGAAGATTTATATACATTAAAGATTAACTGCAAGGGGAAAAGAGCAGAAGGAAAGTCAAACAAAGAAATAAATGTAGAAAAAATAATAATAGGTTTAAGAAAATTAAAATTTATAGAAAATTAAAATTTTTAATAGAGAAAAGAAAAAAAAAAGAAGGAAAACTCCACAGAACTGCAAAAGCCCAACGTAGAGGCAGAGGTTTATGACAACAATTAAAAATGTGATTGAGGGAAAAAGAAAGCTCAAAAGCTTAATTGGATTTCTTAGTGCCAATAAAATCGACAACTACAACAGAGGGGGAAAAGGAAGAAAAGAAAATCTTAAAGAATCTACAGAACAAATCAAAAAATAAGAATAATACATGTTTTTCTTGAGTCACTGCTGTCAGAGTCCTTTCCCTCACTGGGAATCACAGTCCACCTCACCTCCTTAGGATGCCCTCCCACACTGTGCTGATCTCTGGACCTGCTGTGGGGGCAGCTCAGATTCTAATATGGTCCTCCTCCTCTGTGTTCTTGTCTCCAGTGTCCACAGCTATCAGAGCCTAGTGCATTTTCCTTTGTAGGAGCTCTCAATGGCCTTTTATATATTCCATCGAGACAGAGTCTGCTTAGTTAATCATGTGGATTTAATCTGCAGCTTGTACAGCTGGTGGAAAGGTTTCGGGTCTTCTTCCTTAGCCACACTACCCCTGGGTTTCGATTGTAGTTTTATTTCCAGCTCTACATGTGGGTCGTCCACTGGGGTTTAGCTCCTGAGGCTGCCCTGGTGGTCTTGGGTTTGCCCCTGTGAGGGCCAGGTGTGGAAGTGGTGCAGCTGCTTGGGTCACAGGGGTTCTGGCAGCACCAGGTACTCAGGGGGTTTGCAGCTAAGACAGCAAGAAATATAGTGCTCTAGAAGGGTATGGCAACCAGTATTGGCCAATATGCTCCAGTATTCTTGCCTGGAGGACCCCCTCTGACAGAGAAGCCTGGTAGGCCACAGTCTACAGGGTTGCAAAGAGTCGGACACAACCAAAGCAACCCTGCGTGCAAGACACGAGACTTTTTTTTGCCTGTGGCAGCTCTGCCCCAGTGAGAGTTGCGTGAAGGTAGCACAGCTGTTGTCTTGCAGGGACCTTGGCAGCACGAAGTGTGCAGGGACACAGACTGCCTCTACCACAGGAGTTATGGCCCTATCAGAGTCTTTTTTCGAGTCTCTTGTAGCTGGCCATCAGAAGGCCTGTTTGGCCAGTCTTTCTCTGTGGCGAGGTCCTTCTCTGTTATTTGGTGCATCAGGCATATAGAGGGGGGCCCCCCTGGCTGGGGTCCTACTCTGTAGTTCAGTGTGTCAAAAGTTATTTTTCTTTAAGCCAACTCATTTGAGACTTGGGTACTCAGGAAATTACACATTTTCTCCATTAGATTTTTTTCCTCTGAATATTATTATAACTTAATATGCATTAGAATAAATACATGACTATTAAACCTTAAAAGGGATCCTTCACATATATTGAAAATTCCCTCTCGTACCATTCCCTCACATGCCACTAGCAAAATGTGTACTACATTTTAAGGAACACTGTATTGTAACATTATAAATGCAAGGAGGAAGCTGTTTACATTTGGGAAGATCAGGAGAGGCTTGAAGCCAGATGAGGAGGCATGTGCAGTGAACCTAACATTTGTGAAGAGGATATTTTTTAACCACTTTATTGAGGTATGGTTGACAAGAAAAAAGCTGCACAAAGTTAATGTATACAACTTGAGTTTGGAAAGAAAAGTTTAACAAATAAATTAAGATGACCACACGGAGGGTAGTTTGCTTGTGGCTGCAAGGCTTAGGGTAAACTTCATGAAGGAGAAGGCTGGGTCTTGACAGATGAGTATGACTTTTCACAAGCAGAGATGGAAGTGGAAGGAAAGGCATTCCTGGCAAAAGAAATAGAAAACAGACGGCTCTTATTTGGGGTTGGAAGAGCAGTTGGTGCTTCAGGCTTGAGGGACTGTGCAGTGGGAAAGTGTCCCCAGGGCAGGGCACTGAGTGAACCGCCAGGAGCCAGCATTTGGTTGGCTATGGGCCCACCAGAGTCTGAGCCGGATATTAGAATCCACTTCTTGTGGAACTTGCACCTGAAGGTTCGCCCACAGCAGGAGCGTGCATGTAGGTCATGGCAGACAGGCCAGAGGAAGGAAGAACTAGGTTTGGAGTTGGTCTAACTTGGGTTTTAGTCCTGACCATGCCACTTAGCAGTTCCACTTCTCTCCACAGTCTCCACGTTCTCATCTGCAGAACTGGGCCTGATAATGCACAGGCCACAGGGGGCTTGTGAAGAGTATGAGAGCATGACTGAAGCCACCTCTAGTCCCAACTCCTGGACCCCTGAGCCCTGTCCACCCCTCTCCCAGCTCCAAGTACAGCTGGATGTGGCTGGTGAGGAGACAGCAATGACCTTTAAATGCTTTCACTTTGGGGAAATGGACCCCAGACTTGCCTATTTCAGGCTTTGGACTTCTCTGTCACCTCTACTGGTGTCTCTAAGGCTCCAGCTCAGGTGAGGACCTGCACCTTCCACCATAGACACAACTGCTCCTGGCCTGGCTCAGCTTATGTGCATGCTGGGGAGAAGGCCTTTCCCCTCGAAAACTCCACATGAAGACACCGTAGTGAGTCTAACCCCTTCCTAAAGCCTCTGCACCCCACCTCCAGCACAGTGCTCAGCACAACTGGTAGCTGACCTTCCTGACACCTTTCCATGGGCAGTGATCTCGCATCAGTGGACCCACCGGAAGAGCAGCCACAAGCACCACACAGCCAGGACTCTTACTTATCAAGTAAGAAAAGATGAGAACATATTCAAAAGACTCTTGGGTTAGTGGGAACACTAGGACCAAGCAAGTAGAGCTTTTGGAGAGATTGTCAAGGAGCAAAGGAAACGTGGAGGAAGAGGAGGAAAGAAGCTCTGCAGGGCAAAGTAGCAAGGTAGCTTCCTGATTCATGGGCTAACACCGAGACAGCCTCTGTGCCAGGCACTGCACCTGGCAGACTCAACACAAATTCCACCCAGTCCCTCAAGGTACTCACAAGCTGCTGGGACAGAGAAGGTTCATGAGAACATGGAAGATTGGTAACAATTCCAGGACATCTGTGTTTAGGGACGAGTGAGTGACTCATACACCCAGGGCTGAAAGTACTCAGAGGAGGAAGTGAGACCTGCAGATTGAGGGTGGATGAGGAGCGAGCTTTCACTGCACAGTGAAGATTGAGCTGAAGCTTGAGGGGCAGTAGGATTTGGGAACAGTAAGGAGAGACAGTGAGAAGGGGATGAGAAGCACTTTTTAACTACCATGTGCCTAATGCCTGTTAAACTAACAGAAATCTGTCAATAGCCTGCAAGTTAGATGTTTTCATCCTCCATTATACAGATATGGAAAATTGAGGCTGGGGAGGTTAAATAACTTTGCAAGCTCAGATTTTCAAGACACCATGGACTTGGGGAGTGGAGGATGAGAATAGGGCAAGTTAAAATGTCACAAAGATATTCTTTTTATCAAGATTCAGCCATTTTCAATAAATAATAATCCTTGGATTGCTGTAAGCTTTTGGTTAACTCCATAGTTCTGAAAACATTGATTCTGAATTAGGGAAATGTAGACTCACATCCTCAATCTGCCATTTCTACCTGTGTGAGCTTGCAAAGTTACTTCCATGGCTGCACCATGGAGTGATAAATCACAAGGACGAGATAAATAATATAATAAGTACCCCATAGATTGAATGGGGAGAGGGGTTTTGTTTCAGGGAGCAAAGAAAGAGAAGGTGAAGAGATTAGCTGGGACAGGTTCTGAGTGTTGCTAGAGAGCGTGTACTTGACAGTTTAGACAACCAGATCATTGGAAAGTTTCAAGCAACGGACTGATATGATTTGCTTTATGTTTGTAAAAGCTTATTGTGGATGCTGAACAGATTATAAAATGCAGAGATAAAAGAAGGAAACCCAGTGAGGAAGATGTTCACGTTAGTGTTCTTGAGGAGAAGGTAATGGTGGCTGGGGTCAGGGTGAGAGAAATGGAGGTGACAGTGAGAAATGCTTAGATATGAGACAATTCTAAGGAACTGCTTGGCTTCCCAGGTGGTGCAGTGGTAAAGAATCTGCTGGCCAATGGAGGACACAGGAGATGCAGGTTCGATCCCTAGGTCGGAAAGATCCCCTGGAATAGGAAATGGCAACCCACTCCAGTATTCTTGCCTAGAAAATTCCATGGACAGAGGAGCATGGTAGGCTGCAGTCCATAAGGTCTGAAAGAGCTGGAACAATTGAGCACGAGATTCAGTGAATGGATCAGGGAGGGAGAGGAACGTAGTAAAGATGTCCGTCCCCCTTGGATGATAAAGAGAAATATGGTGGAGAAGGTGCTGAATTTGGAGATAACCAGACAGGGATTCAAATACTGGCTGCCCCATGTACTGGTTAGGTTCATTTAGTCAAGAAGGAGCATGTGACTCCCAGTGGCAAATAAAGCAGGAAGGCCCAATGAGAAAAGATGCTGAAGCATCCTGGCTGTGGCCATGGGGACACTGGTGACTGGGTAAGGGATGAAGAAGGGCTGAGATTGCAGAGGGGAGGACGTGAGGACATGGAACACATGCTGTAGACTCTCCTTACAAGAAGCTCAGACAAGAAGAGGGAGAGGAATGAAAACATCAAGGGACCCTGGGAGAAAAGAGGGGTTCTCTGCCTGCTGATCTGTTCTCTTCTGTGGGCTTTTCTCCTCTGGGGTCAACTAGCAAAGGCGTGTAGGCCCAGTGGAACAGGCCAGTGGAGACCTCAGCCAAGCTGCCTCCTCTCACTTAGCTTCCATTTAGGTATCTATAAAGTGGATCAAGGGATTTCTCGGGTGACTCAATGGGTAAAGAATTCACCTGCAGTGCAGGAGATGTGGGTTCGATTCCTGGATCAGGAAGATTCCCTGGGGGAGGGCATGGCCACCCACTCTAGTGTTCTTCCCTGGAGAATCCCATGGACAGAGGAGCCTGGCGGGCTACAGTCCATAGGGTCGCAGAGTCTGACATGACTGAAGCGACTTAGCACACACACACACACACACGCAGTGGAATGAACTGATATATATTCAGGGCTATTGTGAGATCGCAATGATGGTTTTAAAACTGCTTAGAGGGGGGCTTTTGTAGACCAGGTTCGGGTAAACTTGTTGACTTGGGTAGTGTGTACACAGGTGTGTTTAGTTTATCATTCACTCATTCCTCAGCAGCTTCCTCCCTTCCCTTCCTCCCCAAACGCTTCCAAAGCATGCCTGTTCCTATTCAGACTTCCTCACCTGACCCCTGAGAATATCATCCGGAGTCCCACGTGCACAGCCCAGTTGAGCTCGATTCTGCTTTGACTCTCGGGGCATCCCATGCATTTTAGGACCGTCTCAAGACATCATGGTTCTGTCTCTTCCAGTCTCTCTAAGCTTTTTTCAGCCCATATTTACAACTTTGAACCTGGACCCAGCATAAGTGAACAAAAGGGCAGGGACCAAACTTTCCCCAAATTTTACTTTCAAGTTTTTGCTATGTTCATAAATCTTTAAGGTTTTTTGCATTAATCTGTTTTCCCAAGATGCTTCACGCTTTGTCTTTCACAGTTGTTCTGGGACCTCTATTTCCCAAGACCTCTTTTCTGACCTCCAGTGGGTCCTCTTGGAGGCCTCCTGACACTTTCTACAGTGAGCTGCAAAGCCCAAGCAAGGATCACACCATCCTGTGACTTCTCAGTATAATTATCTATTTCCCCAGCAAGGCTTTAGGGAGCCTTAAAGGCAATGTCTGCCTCCCTCTGTAGCCTTGTTCTGGCACAAAGATGGAGGTTAAGGGATGTGTGTGGAATTATTAAAGAAAGCTGAAGAGATCCTTGATGTCTAGGGGCCTAGCAGAAGATGTTCCTAGCACAGGTACTTGTGTTTAGTTGCTCATTCATGTCTGACTCTGAGACCCTATGGACTGTAGCCTTCCAGGGTCCTCTGTCCATGGGATTTTCCAGGCAAGAATACTGGAGTGGGTTGCCATTTTCTTCTCCAGGGAATCTTCCTGACCCAGGGATCGAACCTGTGTCTCCTGCATTGCAGGCAGATTCTTTACCAGTTGAGCCACCAGGGAAGCCACACAGGTACTAACTATACCAAATATTTAACAGTCTAGTAGTGTTGGTTGCTCAGTTGTGTCTGGCTTTTTGTGACCCCATGGACTGTAGCCCACCAGGCTCCTCTGTCCAAGGAATTCTCAAGCAAGAATACTGGAGTGAGCTGCCATTTCCTTCTCCAATTTAGCAATCTGCCCTTTCCCTTTCTGGGTCTGGCCAGTTCTTCTTCATCCTTCTTGACCCACTCAAGGAGCCACTTCCTCTGGGAAGGTAACTCCATCTCTTCCAAACCAAAGAAGTTTTTCTCTCCGGTGTTCCTCCAACACATGATCCTTTCCCTGGAATAGCAGTGATCACACTGTACTGTTGTGGTCTGTGGATATGTTGGTCACCCCCTCCTAGATGGTAACTTATACCTCTGTGTCCCCAACACCTAACACGAGGCCTGCCTGGCCAGAGCAGAACCCTGGGGACTGTTGAAAGAACAACTAAAAGACTGAATGGGAGAGTGAGTGAGTAGATGGATGGATGGACGGACAGATGGATCCCACTTCAGATCTCTTGTCCCAAAGTCAGAAAGTTCTGCTTTCTGGGTAGCACAGAGCCCTAACTCTGCCAGGCTGAGGCTCTAGTTGGACCTGCACCCACAGTGACCGTGACAGACAGGCCCCCTGTGTCTGTGAGCATGAGTCTGATGACATCAGCCTTGGGCAGTACTACAACTCCGCTAAGTAAGTGAAGTCACTCAAGACTGTCTGGCTCTGGCAGAGTTGATTCCAGGAGTCATGGCCCTTCCTCTTTGCCAGGCTATTGAGGCTGGAATGAGCTGCCAATCCAGCACAACCTGCCCCGTGTCATTTATCCCACGGGGCTGCAGCACTTGCAGTGTGCAGCTGCATGTGTGTGTGTGTGTGAGAGAGAGAGAGAGAGAGAGAGAGAGAGAGAGAGAGAGAGAGGATTTACAATGTGACTCAGGGACAGAGCCTTCTCATTGGCTGCCAAGGGTCCCGGCTCCAGTCTGTGAATCTCTGGGCTGCCAGCACTACCCTCCCCTGGGAAGGCAAGGCAGGAGAAAGAGGGGAGAGTGGAGTGAGACTCCAGGTGTGTCTGACAAGGAGCCAGGTACGCCTAGTGGCCACACTGGGCATGCAAGAGACATCTGGCTGCGTTCGTTCACAGTCTGCAGCCTGGCAGCCTCATGTTCTGCTTAGATTTTCCCCGGTCTCAGTCAGGACTGGAGCCCAGAGTCCATTGGCAGCTGTCACTTACAGAACTGGATCCGTCCCCCAGCGGAGCGGGAAGCTGTGTCACTTAGAACTCCCGAGTACCACATTCCTTCACTGGTCGCTGTCACACTCCCGGATTAGGCTCTGTTATTGGCCCCTCGGTCCTGCGAGCTTCTGCAGACGGAGCTGTGAGCTAGCGGCAGCAGAAATGACAGCACTGGGAACAGAGGCGGCCAGGGATGGTGAGGGCTGGCAAGGTGGGTCCCCAAGGGCACCCGTGCTGGCCCCGTCTGCAGAGGCGGATTTGGTGGGGGCTCACTAGGGTTCTCCTGGAACCTGGGCTGCTGGACCTGAGTGGAGCACCAAGCAAGGAGGAGGGGGAGGAAGGGGGAGAGAGAGGAAGGGAGGGAGAGAGAGAGGAAGGGAGGGAGAGAGA
>SJYV01016419.1:52533-90896 GCA_006410875.1 Neotragus pygmaeus | reverse complement strand
AGAGGAAGGGAGGGAGAGAGAGAGGAAGGGAGGGAGAGAGAGAGGAAGAGGGAGGAAGAGAGAAGAGAGAGAGAGGCTGGGAGAAGCTCCTAGAAGGCTCTAGTCCAAGTGAGAGGGTCAGGTCTGGACAAATGTGTGCCAGGAGCACAAGTGGGATTTGGATGAGCCATGTGTGTGAGAAGCAAAGCTGAGGTGATGTAAGCACCTGGGGAGGAGCACAGGCAGAGGAGGAGGAGGAGGAGGTGGGGGGAGGAGGAGGAGGAAAAGGAGGAGGAGGAGGCGGCGGCGGCAGCCACAGGGCGGCTGCCAGTCCAGAACAGAATGATGGGCAACTCTCACCACAAGCAACGGAGGAGTAAGAGCCAAAGCGGGATGCATTCAGCAACAGGTACTCTCTTCCCTTCCCTCCTTTTTCCGGGGCCCCTCCAGCCAGGGCCTCCCCAGCTACAGCCGCGCGGGGGCCCCTGACCCTTGGCGTGACTTTCAGGGGCTGGCTGGGGGTGGGGAGAGCTCGAGGGAGATGCCGGTGAACTCCCAGCTCCCCTGCTCCCGCGCCAGCCCGAATTGCATAAGTCAGAGCTCCCCAAGCTGGTAGGGGCCAGCCTCTTTGCCAGCAACCCCAGGTAGCCTCTGGAGGGTAGCTGGAGTGTCAGGGAAGTGAGCAACGTGCCATGGACTGAAGTTTATTGCTAAGACTGTGCTTTCTGTCTGCATCCAGTAGGCAGAGACCTGGAACCATGCATGGCTTATTCTTTATGAGCCTCCTTTGTTATTCCAACCTTCATCTCCCCCAGCTGCCCCCACCCTGCACTGAACACCTACACCTCTCCTGCCTCTACCTCCTATGCTGCATGCACGGAATGATCCAGATGAATCTGTTTCTTGCTGTGTAATGCCCTGCCCCCACCTCCTGCCCCAGCCCTGGCAGAGAGCTCGCCTCTCCGCAAGGGCGAGAGGAGCATGTGCCAGCTTTGAGCTTGTTGCCCTCCTACCCTGGGTGTGCCCTGCTTCGCCCCTGGGCCCTCTCCAGACAAGGACTCACTCAAAGGTGCTGGCATAGCTCTCCCCAACAACCCCTTCCTGGATGCTAACAGCGTGGAAATCAGGGAGACGGGATCTGCAGACAACTTTTCCTAGCCCACCATCCCAGACAGTGCAAGAGCAACATAGACGCAACTTCTCTTGTCCTGTTCACTCCCCACCAGCTCTTTTCTTTCCTGCTTTTCCCTTGGTCACTGGGAAGCACCTGATCAGGCAGCAGCAATTAAGCTGAGGGTACCTTCCCTGTCCTCCTCCCTCTGTCTGGATGGTGTCCCCCTCCCCTCTCAGCATCTCTTCTCACAGAGAAGCCTGTGGTTTTCCTCTGTACCTGTTGGGGAGGCTCTCAGCTACCATTCAGGCCAGTGGGAAGAAAGAAAAAAATTTTGCTAAGTTTAATGCCAGTTTACCATCAGAAAGCAGCAAATAGGTGTCTTACTGAAAGCCTGCTATGTCAGGCCCAGAGGGTTGTCTAGCCTTTTCCTGGGGACTCAGCTGGCCATCAGGTTGAAGGAAGTTGCCCAGAGCCAAGCAGTCCTAGGGGCAGCCCTAGAACGGGAGTCTCATGGGGTGTAGTGGGAGGGAAGCTACAAAAAGTGACCTGGGATGCACTGCCATGCAGGCTGATGGCCATGGGGGCCCATGTGTCAGAGCAGGTTCTGGTTTGGCCTCCTGGATGGGCTGAATTGGGGCCCCTATGGTGGACTGAGCCAGTAGCAAAGGTTCTGGGCATTGGAGTTTCTTTGGAATCTGTGGACACACTCTTCTAAGGCCACCACTAGGTCAATGGCCCAACCACCAGCTGCTAGCATCCTGCATCTCTGCCACAGAAGCTCAGGACCTGCTGGTGTTAAATAGAGATGCTCTGTACAGGCCACAATGGGAGCTTGAGGGTAACTTTCCGTGTAACTGCTGGTGCTACAGCTCAGGACAGTTACTGACTGCCATTTCATCTTTTAAAAACTGCTCTGCATCTTCAATGCCAGCTCCAGTCCAAGGTCATCCTGGAAGCGGTAACTACTGGACCAGCTTCCGGCTGCCTGAGAAGGGAGTCTCATGACCAATTCTTCTCTCTCTCACACCTCCTCCTGCCCTGCTTCACTTCTTAGCCCTTGGCTTCCCCCAGCACTGCACCTGCACACTCACCATCCCTAGGCAGTCCCAGAAGCCTTGGTTGAACATTCATGCTCACCGGGCTGACTAGAGAAAGGCTGGTTAGCCTCCCAGGCCCACGCTGCCCACAAACTGGTCCAAAAGAGGAGGGAAACACAGGAGACAGCTAGTGGTCTAAGGGAGGGAGCAATGCATTGACCATGGGAAGCAGCCTGTCCTGTGGTTACTAGGAAATGCTTCATGGAGAAAAAAACACCTCCTCCATTGCCCACCCTTACATGCAGATTTCTTTCCTCAGAGCACTGTCTCAGACCTGTGTCTCCTCCTACTCTACACCCTCTCCCCTGGTGGTCGAGACCACACCCAGAGACCACCTCCAGAAGCTTGGCCTCCAAATCTCTACCTCCAGCTCAAACTAACATAGTGGCTTGCTCCATCTCCATCTGAATAGTACACAAGGGTCTCACACTCAGCTGAGCACATCTTCATGTTCCACCCTCCACCCCTGCAGGGAAGCTCCCCTTTCTGTTTTCCATTTTCACTTGCTGACACCATCATCTCTCCGGGAACCCAAACTAGACACCTAGGAGTCAGCTCCTCTTGCTGCCTCATCTCATACTTACACTCTTCCACCCACCCATCCATCCATTCATTCAACAAGTCTTTATTGTCGAGTCTTCTCCAAGACCTGGAAACCCCTCCTCTCATCACACTGTCAGTGTCTGAGTCCAGGCCTTTATTATCTCTGGCCCATTCCAGAACTAGGCTCCCTGCCTCCACATTTGCCCTTCTCCCGGCCATGTCTAGCAAAGTCCCCAGAATGATCTGCCCCGCACTCCCTCGCTATGAACCCAAAGCTTGCTAATTTCAGGAGGGGAGGTCAAGATTGCTCCCAGCATGTACCCTGCACATCCCAGGTGGCCCAGGAGATCATTTGCACGTGGTATAGACAAACTTTTTTTGCCTTTCAGAGTTCTGGGCATATTCTAATGTGCATTAGGAAAAATACAACTAGTAAATCCAACCCACAGTTACTCATATATTTTTAATTAGGGCAAGATTAAGCGTTTTTAGAGTAAATCTCTTTTAATAAAATGGCCAAGTAAGTAAATAGTAGTATAGGTGGTGCATGAAAAAAGTTGAGAATGCAAAACAGTATTGCCTGAGGTTTGGGAAGCACCAGTTTCTAGGGTAAAATATATGTTCCTTAGCACAACTTAGAGACCTTCCATGATTAGACCCTGCCTACTTCTCTGGCCTTACCTCCTTTCACTTCCTGTTGAACTTGATGATCCACCCATCTTGAATCACTTGTGGTTTACCAAATACACCATGCCCATTCAACATGTCCATGCTTTTACAAGTGCACTTTCCTCTGCCTGGATCCCTGCCTCTAACCACCTATCTTCTCTTGGCAATTTCCTAACCATCCTTCAAAACCCTGATTAGGTGTCATCTCTTCTTTAAAACCTTACCTGACCAATCTCCTTCCTCCATACAGAATTAATTAACAGAGTTCATCCTTCATTCCTCTGTACTGATTTGGGAACTTGTACATAATTTTATCATTGCTGGCATTGTCTTTTTTTTCCAATGTGCTTTTCTTCTGTCTTTTTAAAAGTAAGGCCTTTTATTTTTAAGAACAGTTTAGATTCACAGGAAAATTAAAGAGAAGGTATAGAGATTTCCCATATGCCTCCTACCCCCACACACACATAGTTTCCCCCATGGTCTACATCCATGTGGTACATCCAGAGTGTTACGTTTGTTGTAATTGATGAACCTACATCGACACATCATAATAACCCAAAGTATGTAGTTTACATTATGGTTCACCCTTGATGTTGTACATTCTATGGGTTTGGGCAAAGGTAGAGTGACATATATCTATAGTTACAATATCATACAGAATATTTTCACTGCCCTAAAAATCCTCTCTGCTTCACCTCCATCTCCCTTCCACCACCACCTCCAATCCCTCTAGCAACCACTGATCATTATAATATTAACATAGCTTTGCCTTTTACAGAATATCATACAGCTGAAATCATACAGTATGTAGCCTTTTCAGATGGTTTCCTTCCAGCATTGTCATTTTTATGGTTGTTGTTACATGCTTATATGCCTTAGTAAAATGTGAGCTTTGCTAAGATGAGGCCTAAAATTGAACTTCCCTAGTACCTCAGCTGGTAAAGAATCTGCCTGCAATGCGGGAGACCTGGGTTCGGTCCCTGGGTTGGGAAGATCCCCTGGAGGAGGGCATGGCAACCCTCTCCAGTATTCTTGCCTGGAGAATCCCCATGGACAGATAAGCCTGGTGGGCTACAGTCCATGCTGTCTCAAAGAGTTGGACATGACTGAACAACTAAGCTCAGCATAGCACAAAACTTATTTATCAAAGGTTGGAGAAAAACTGTTAACCAGGTCTTGGCAGGCTTAGATTCTGATCTCTCTTGGCTATGAACCAGCAGTGTGATCTTAGGCAAGTAATTCACCTCTGTTACTCCCATCCTTCAGCGATAAAGCTGTAAATCCTTAAGGGGGATTCTTATCACACACACCTCTCCCCAAAACTGCCAAGGGGGCTTGGGGAGATATGATATGAGATGCTAGGAGAGCTTTTAAAAAGTTGAGATTGCTTTTCAAATGAAACAAGTAATTGTAGTTGTAGATAGAAGAATAGCGTGGGTCTTGCCCTGAGAATGGAACCAGGAGTGAGCTTGGTATGTTCGGGGGGCCATGGGGAGCAGCCAGTACAGTTGCAAAGCAAATGGAAGTGGAGGGTGGGGGCAGGGTAGTCACAGCATGTGGAAACCCACCATGACCTTAGAGCATAGGTTGCTTTGACTCTGAAAAGACTTCTCTACCAGACTCGTGAGTTGGAATTGACTTCTCATCAACTTTCACACCCCCTTTCACTTCTTGAGTGAGTGTAGCCATGTTGTCCTATGAATATGTATGGACTTTAGGGGAGATACATGCTAGCGCCACCCTAACTACACAGCATTTGCATAGCTGTGCACATATGAACCATCTATGTGAACAAGTATCCCACAGAGAAGAGACAGGGAACCAATATCACACACGTACTGTATGCCAGCACGTTTTTTATTGACGTATAGCTGATTTACAGCATTGTACTCATTACTGCTGTACAGCAAAGTGATTCTGTCTTACATATATATATGTTCTTTTTTAGTGTTGTTTTTCATTATGGTTTATCATAGGATATTGAATATACTTCTCTGTGCTATNCTCATGGTCCAATAAAAAAGAAGTTGCAGAGGCAAGATCGGAAGCCAAGCCTGTTGGACTGTCAAAGCTTGTGCCTACTGCGCCATGCCATGTGCTTTTCAGCATCTTTGCATCTGTGACAGGAGTTAGTAACCCTGGAGGCCGGGTGCGGTGAAGGGTGGATTCTACAGTTCTATGCTGATAAGGCTAGCAGATCTCTATAGCAACAAGGACTGCGATTCCCAGCCTTGTAGAAGTCCCACCATATATCTGTCTAATGACATGTTTTGGCTGTTGGAATAACTGAACTCATTTGAAGCTCCATGTTGGTTCCAGAAGCTAGAGCTGATTCCTGAGCTAGTGAAAAAGTAGGGGAATTCTTGAGTTTAAGCCCAAATTGGGCATTGAGAAGGGCTTCCAATGTAGAGATAACTGATATCATACTGGTTTCCACCTCACCTTGCTCATTGTCAAGCAGCAAGGTGACTTGTGCTTCAAGATGAAGATGAGTCCACCATTCTCTCCTCTGTACCTAAAAACAATGGAGAAACAATCTCATTGCATTTACCAGGCATTTTTGTATTTGAGCTAACCCTTTCATAGTCCACAAGCTTATGGAATCCTCAAAATCTTTGATTTCAGTTTGATGGATGCTGAAGTGGCAGAGACTTATAAGAGAGTCAGGTAGCCTCTATTACCCTGGGAAACCTTCTTCCCAAAGGCATAATTCCTAATCCAATTTAATGAGCCCATTGGAAGGTATGGAAGAAATTGAAACTCTAGGCCACCAAACAAAATATTTCCTGGTGCTCCTCACCTCCCACAGATGAGAGACATTTTGAAGGTATAGGCATGGGCCCTGGGCTTAAGGCCAGTGGTGATACTCCCACATTCCTTGGACCGGAACTAGAAGAAAACAAAAAGTGAGTATAAAAAATTATAGTAAACCCCCTCCTTGTCAAATAATAGGATAATGGCTAAGTAAATCTGATGCAGCCAACCTCACTGAAGTAGCAGTGGAGTGCTAAAGAGCTAATTATGAAGACAGTTAAGCAACATGGACAGTGCTTATAGTAAAGCGTAATATAACATGCAAACAGCATGATACAAAATTTTATCAAGGCTGAGCTTTACAAACCCAGTTAAAAAAAAGCATGTCTGCACATGAGTGAGGATTGGAAGGGTATTTGTGGAAAAAGCAAAACTTAATTTATTGTGGGTGGCAGGCTTATTGGTGAATTTTTCTTTCTAGACTTCTATTAACATTGTTATAATGCTTGTGCAAAGAAAAATAAAAACCATTAACCTATAGAACAAGCACCCTGGAAAATCATTCTGTCAAGCCGAGAGACCAAATCATATCATGTCCCTGAGCCAACAAACATAGCTGAAAGACATAAAAGCAAAAGTCTGCACCTCTTTTACCAGAAAGAAGCAGCCGCAGGGAACGGGGAAATGTGTGGATTTAGTGTGGGAAACCTCAGGTTTGAATCCAAGCTCTGACCCTTACTTAGGGTCTTTAGCAGAAGTAATTTCACTGCTGTGAATTTTTTCATCTGCCACAAGAGGATAATCATAATCACCACCACCACTTTACAGGGCTGTGGTAAGGAACCAATGGTGCAGGATGTTCCAAAGGGCTTTTTGTGAGGTGTAAAAATGCTGCACAGTGTAAGCCTTATCATGGTAGAGATATAAAGACTTGGGAACAAAATTAATAGGTATTGTTTGTCCCTGTTCCACCTCAGTTGACAACAAAGCCAGGCTGGGCCTGTGCCGCTGGGTGGTTTCAGATGTCTTCTCTGATTATAGAATGCCAGTGAAATGTGGTCAAGCACGTGAAGCTTTCTGGTTTTAGCCATAGTTGGGGAATATCTGGGGCAATGTTATAGGTTTTTCTCAACTAAAATGTTTAAAATTCATGGAGAGATGAGAATCATGGATGTAGAACTTGGTGAAGACTTCCACAGCTCCTTGGGTTCTCAGCCAGACTTGATCACCTACTAGCTGTAGGCCTTTGGGCAAGGGACCTAAGCTCTCAGAGTCTCTGTTGCCTCCTTTATCTGGTAGGATTCATAGTGTCTCCCTCATAGGGTGGTTGTGAGGATGAAATAAGATGCTGCGTGCAAAACCCCTGGCACATAATGAGCAAGGAGAGCAGGTGTGCTGCCATCATCACTGTCTGAAATTGTCAGAGGAAGAGAGGTCTCTAGGGATCACCCGATTCCAAGCTTCTCAATGGGTGCTGAGAGGGGTGTGGAGGGAGTCTTGTGGGAGCACAGTGTGTACATATTATAATATTTGCATGTCAATGTTGAAAAGTCTTCTATGGGAAAAGTAGACTTTTTGTGTATCATGGTGAGACCTGGTTATTTTAACCCACTAGACTCCCACAGACCTTGCATATTATAGACCCACACAAGTGAGGTGAGGTGCCCACAGTCACCAAACTACAGAGATGAGATTAATGTGGGCCGCAGTCCAGCTGCTCTCTGCCCCTGCCCTCACCTCTACTGCTGTTACCACTGCCCAAGAGATGTCTTCATGGCCTCTGGGATTTCCTCATCACCCTGGTGGAGACACCCTGTGCCACATAGCTGCAGCCGTATGACCAAACTAAGAGAAGACAGACAAAGTTTTGACATGGAGAAGAGGCAAGAATGATGCTTGAGATGATGAAGAAAGATGCCCCTGCAAGGTGGTCCTGCATGCTGACAGGTCAGCTCTGCTTCATCCCCAGGTGGTAATTCCAAGCAGTCTAGGCTGACATGGCCTCCTAAGTGCCATCTGCATCCCTGTAGAGTAAATGGTCTTTGATGAAACGTTCATCTTTCTCAACAGCAGATTTTCTGTTTAAAAAGTCAATCTCCTGTCAAATTCTCCAAGAGCACAGATGGAAGGCTGTGGGATCCCAGAAGTGAGATGAGGCTCTCAGTTGCTCCTTGCCATTCAAGTGGAACATGTTATCCACGTCTGGTTTCTGGCATTGGGGAGGGTAGCACAGAACCACCTCTGTGAACTTCTTTTGTGGAATTTGTAGACTTGGAGGCTGGTGGGGAGTGGGTGCAGTTTACTGATTAGGCCCTTTAGGCTTGACTCAGAGATGTTCCCACCTCCAGTGCCACACAGGAGATAAAAGGCACATACTATGTCTTGCATAGTGCTCCTTTGAAATAGTCTCACCCACCTAGCAGCCTGGGACCTTACTCCTGCTTCTGAGAGCCTAACTTCAGGGGCCTGACTCCTGGGACTTCTGACTTACTTTCGTTGCAGAACATTGGTGCTTCCCCCATCTCTTTTTCCAGACACTTGACTACCCCTGTCCCTGCACCATGGATGTCTTCCTGGACATCTACTCCCACCTTTGGTTCTGTCACCAGCTCCTTCCTCTTCTCTGGATACTTCAGGGCCTGGCCTAGGGGACAGGAGCTGTCTGTTTAGGGTAAAGGGCAGAAGGGGGAAGGGGGAGATCTCTTTTGGTGGCCACCCAAGCCAGAGTCCTGATCCAGAGACTCTGATCCCGCGTGTTCTGAGGACGAAGACAACTGCCATCCTCATCGCTGTAAGGCTTCCGCCACCACCCCCTCAAAATGAAGTGTGTGTTGTAGAAACTGACACACACCAATCATTTCCCCGCCCAGGGGCAATTGTTTGCCCTGACTCCAGCCAAAAGAACACAAAAACCTGAGTTGGGAGACAAAAGGCAGATAGCAGCTAAGACTCTCATTGTGGAGTCTTCCTATCCCAAACAATGTGGCTTCAGTTATGCGTGGTAGTGGCCCCCTATCACAGCAACAGCAGCTAGCTCCAGCCTAGAGGAACCCAGGTGAGAAGAAGCTGCCAAGGGGGATGACAGATTCTGGCGTGAGCCAGGCAGGCCAGGGATGATAGCTGACCATGAGACAGTGGAAGACATAGGCCAGCCCCAACATTGCTTCTATTGAACTAGGCAGCATTCTGCGCACTTTGCAGATATTAACTCATTTGATCCACACAACAACCTGATGCTATAGGTACTTTTATTATCTTCTAAAGGGATATATAGTTTAGAAACTGTCAATTATGTAACTAATCTATAGGTTAGAAACTAAGGATCAGAGAGGGTAACTTGCACAAGGGCACACAGTGAGACTGGGGTTCGAGTGCAGATAGTAGGTATCTCAAGTCTGTCTTTTTAACCACTCTGCTAAGCTGCCAAGTAGGAGAGCTAAGCCAATCAGGCCAATTTGCCTTCGACCCACTAGCTGGGCTAAGGCTGGACTTCAGTCTCTACTAAGAATTAGTGTAATGATTCCCAACCTGAGGGGATTTAGAACACCATCAATGCCTAGTCTCCACGCCTGAGAAATTCTGGTTTAATTGGTCTGAGATGAAGTCCAGCACACAGGGGATATGGAGGATAGGGTGAGTGGCAATTTTGGTGAGAGCTCCTCAACTTAAAAACACACAGCACCTCTCCCATCCTGACAAACATCTAACTTCCAGCCAGGGCTCTGTCACTCCCTCCAGCTATGGCTCTCTTTCCTCTCTAACCACAGCCAGACTTCCTGAAAGTTGTCCCCCCTCCCCTCCCATTTCCCTCCTTAACCTACTGCTGCGTGGCCTCTGCAAGCCGGCCTTGCCAAGGCTACTATCCCTCTTGATACTGCCACAGCACACATTCACTGCTTGGTCCTCAGCCTACTTAAGTTCTGGAATGCAATTCCTGATGTCAGTTGGTCCTTGCTCCTAGAAGCTAACCTTCTCCCAACCTTGGGATCACAAACCCATTGTCCTTGTCTGGAAATTTCACATCAGTCTTTTTAGATGGCTTTTTGTCTCAAGTCATACAAATATTTTCTGGGGCCAGGGCCTCCAGAGACCCACAGCCCTGCCCTTGAGGAGCTGAAAGTCAGCACAAGAGGGATTCAGTATCCTCGTCCTTGAGGTGACAAGGTGGTTCCTCAAGGGGGGCCCCCCAACTCCTTCCCTCAAGCTGCTTCCCTGTCTCTTTGCACTTCTGGCAAAAATAGGAAAGAGAACAAAGCTCTGGCTAGGTCTTTTCACTCTGTGAGCAAGAACTCTCAATACTTCTCTTCCAGTTAAAAGCCGGTTACTGGGACAGGGCGCAGGCCAATGCCTGTGCTCTTTTTGGCAGAAGAGTCATGGAGTCCCTCTGCAATGAGCTTCTGGCATGCACGGATTGTTTCCTGGGCCCTTGTGTTTCTAAACACACAGAAACAAACTGAACAAAAATGCATTTTAAATGTTTTGTTTTGTTTTGTTTTTAGAGAAATCTCTGCTTTTATTGGCCAGCAGGTTACTTGAGGGGGATGAAGCGGGAGGAATGGGTGGCCCCGATACAGGGCCGGTCGTGCTTCACGGGCTTGTAGGTGATGGAGAACTCGCCTAGGTGGTGCCAGTCATCTCAGGCTTTATTTCCACCTGGCTGAAGGTCTTGCCGTTGTAGACGCCAACCATGCTGCCCACCATCTCGGGCAGAATGATCATATCGCGCAGGTGCGTCTTCACCACCTCGGGCTTCTCCATGGGCGCGCATCTTTCTTGGCCTTGCGCAGCCGCTTCAGCAGCGAGTGCTGCTTCCTCCGCAGGCCGCGGTCCAGCCGCCATCAGTGGCGCGTGCTGTTTAGCTGCATCAGTTGCTCATAGGACATGTCCAGCAGCTGGTCGAGGTCTACACCGCGGTAGGTGAACTTACGGAAGGTCCACTTCTTCTTCTGTTCCGCTTCCGCCATCTTGCCGGTTCTCGAGAAAGGATCTTTTGTTCTGCATTTTAAATGTTTTAAAACCAGCGATTCTCTCCTGTTTTGTGTCCTGGGAAAGTAGGCTTTGCTAGTATTTGCAGTACTGATTCTAGAATGCTGGAAGGGTGGAGATGGGAGAAGCAGTGAGGGAGGCCAGCAGGGTTCTCCACCCGATGCTATGGAGAGAAAAGGTGGACTCTGAGTCGCACTATTCTCTGGCTGTTGGGCCTTGGGAAAACCCTTTTCCCTCTCAGAGCTTCAGTTTCCTCCCCTGGTGCTGGGACCCATCATCATTAGCTCCTCTGTCTGTGGCAAGGATGCTGGGAGATGACCCCTACCTGCTGGAGGCAGATACTCTGCTGGAGTAGGCACTCGCTAGGAGTTGTGGAAGCTGAATTGAATTGTGTTCGGCCGAATTGAATTGTGTTCAGCCATCATGCACAAACTTGTTCTAGGCCAAGAGAGAAAGTGTGTGTGTGTGCAAGAGAGATTTGCAAAAAAACAAGGCCTATCTCTCTGCACGTCTCTCCTCTGGAAAGGAAGGGGCCCGCACGGTGACAATAGACCAGGGGCGCTGACTCAGACAGCCAGTTCCTGCTCATTTCCCCTCGCCGCAGGACGGCCACCGAGCGGGAGGTCAGCCCTCCGTGGGGCTCTGATTCAGGCCTTTGGCTGAGAACCTTTNTTATCCACGTCTGGTTTCTGGCATTGGGGAGGGTAGCACAGAACCACCTCTGTGAACTTCTTTTGTGGAATTTGTAGACTTGGAGGCTGGTGGGGAGTGGGTGCAGTTTACTGATTAGGCCCTTTAGGCTTGACTCAGAGATGTTCCCACCTCCAGTGCCACACAGGAGATAAAAGGCACATACTATGTCTTGCATAGTGCTCCTTTGAAATAGTCTCACCCACCTAGCAGCCTGGGACCTTACTCCTGCTTCTGAGAGCCTAACTTCAGGGGCCTGACTCCTGGGACTTCTGACTTACTTTCGTTGCAGAACATTGGTGCTTCCCCCATCTCTTTTTCCAGACACTTGACTACCCCTGTCCCTGCACCATGGATGTCTTCCTGGACATCTACTCCCACCTTTGGTTCTGTCACCAGCTCCTTCCTCTTCTCTGGATACTTCAGGGCCTGGCCTAGGGGACAGGAGCTGTCTGTTTAGGGTAAAGGGCAGAAGGGGGAAGGGGGAGATCTCTTTTGGTGGCCACCCAAGCCAGAGTCCTGATCCAGAGACTCTGATCCCGCGTGTTCTGAGGACGAAGACAACTGCCATCCTCATCGCTGTAAGGCTTCCGCCACCACCCCCTCAAAATGAAGTGTGTGTTGTAGAAACTGACACACACCAATCATTTCCCCGCCCAGGGGCAATTGTTTGCCCTGACTCCAGCCAAAAGAACACAAAAACCTGAGTTGGGAGACAAAAGGCAGATAGCAGCTAAGACTCTCATTGTGGAGTCTTCCTATCCCAAACAATGTGGCTTCAGTTATGCGTGGTAGTGGCCCCCTATCACAGCAACAGCAGCTAGCTCCAGCCTAGAGGAACCCAGGTGAGAAGAAGCTGCCAAGGGGGATGACAGATTCTGGCGTGAGCCAGGCAGGCCAGGGATGATAGCTGACCATGAGACAGTGGAAGACATAGGCCAGCCCCAACATTGCTTCTATTGAACTAGGCAGCATTCTGCGCACTTTGCAGATATTAACTCATTTGATCCACACAACAACCTGATGCTATAGGTACTTTTATTATCTTCTAAAGGGATATATAGTTTAGAAACTGTCAATTATGTAACTAATCTATAGGTTAGAAACTAAGGATCAGAGAGGGTAACTTGCACAAGGGCACACAGTGAGACTGGGGTTCGAGTGCAGATAGTAGGTATCTCAAGTCTGTCTTTTTAACCACTCTGCTAAGCTGCCAAGTAGGAGAGCTAAGCCAATCAGGCCAATTTGCCTTCGACCCACTAGCTGGGCTAAGGCTGGACTTCAGTCTCTACTAAGAATTAGTGTAATGATTCCCAACCTGAGGGGATTTAGAACACCATCAATGCCTAGTCTCCACGCCTGAGAAATTCTGGTTTAATTGGTCTGAGATGAAGTCCAGCACACAGGGGATATGGAGGATAGGGTGAGTGGCAATTTTGGTGAGAGCTCCTCAACTTAAAAACACACAGCACCTCTCCCATCCTGACAAACATCTAACTTCCAGCCAGGGCTCTGTCACTCCCTCCAGCTATGGCTCTCTTTCCTCTCTAACCACAGCCAGACTTCCTGAAAGTTGTCCCCCCTCCCCTCCCATTTCCCTCCTTAACCTACTGCTGCGTGGCCTCTGCAAGCCGGCCTTGCCAAGGCTACTATCCCTCTTGATACTGCCACAGCACACATTCACTGCTTGGTCCTCAGCCTACTTAAGTTCTGGAATGCAATTCCTGATGTCAGTTGGTCCTTGCTCCTAGAAGCTAACCTTCTCCCAACCTTGGGATCACAAACCCATTGTCCTTGTCTGGAAATTTCACATCAGTCTTTTTAGATGGCTTTTTGTCTCAAGTCATACAAATATTTTCTGGGGCCAGGGCCTCCAGAGACCCACAGCCCTGCCCTTGAGGAGCTGAAAGTCAGCACAAGAGGGATTCAGTATCCTCGTCCTTGAGGTGACAAGGTGGTTCCTCAAGGGGGGCCCCCCAACTCCTTCCCTCAAGCTGCTTCCCTGTCTCTTTGCACTTCTGGCAAAAATAGGAAAGAGAACAAAGCTCTGGCTAGGTCTTTTCACTCTGTGAGCAAGAACTCTCAATACTTCTCTTCCAGTTAAAAGCCGGTTACTGGGACAGGGCGCAGGCCAATGCCTGTGCTCTTTTTGGCAGAAGAGTCATGGAGTCCCTCTGCAATGAGCTTCTGGCATGCACGGATTGTTTCCTGGGCCCTTGTGTTTCTAAACACACAGAAACAAACTGAACAAAAATGCATTTTAAATGTTTTGTTTTGTTTTGTTTTTAGAGAAATCTCTGCTTTTATTGGCCAGCAGGTTACTTGAGGGGGATGAAGCGGGAGGAATGGGTGGCCCCGATACAGGGCCGGTCGTGCTTCACGGGCTTGTAGGTGATGGAGAACTCGCCTAGGTGGTGCCAGTCATCTCAGGCTTTATTTCCACCTGGCTGAAGGTCTTGCCGTTGTAGACGCCAACCATGCTGCCCACCATCTCGGGCAGAATGATCATATCGCGCAGGTGCGTCTTCACCACCTCGGGCTTCTCCATGGGCGCGCATCTTTCTTGGCCTTGCGCAGCCGCTTCAGCAGCGAGTGCTGCTTCCTCCGCAGGCCGCGGTCCAGCCGCCATCAGTGGCGCGTGCTGTTTAGCTGCATCAGTTGCTCATAGGACATGTCCAGCAGCTGGTCGAGGTCTACACCGCGGTAGGTGAACTTACGGAAGGTCCACTTCTTCTTCTGTTCCGCTTCCGCCATCTTGCCGGTTCTCGAGAAAGGATCTTTTGTTCTGCATTTTAAATGTTTTAAAACCAGCGATTCTCTCCTGTTTTGTGTCCTGGGAAAGTAGGCTTTGCTAGTATTTGCAGTACTGATTCTAGAATGCTGGAAGGGTGGAGATGGGAGAAGCAGTGAGGGAGGCCAGCAGGGTTCTCCACCCGATGCTATGGAGAGAAAAGGTGGACTCTGAGTCGCACTATTCTCTGGCTGTTGGGCCTTGGGAAAACCCTTTTCCCTCTCAGAGCTTCAGTTTCCTCCCCTGGTGCTGGGACCCATCATCATTAGCTCCTCTGTCTGTGGCAAGGATGCTGGGAGATGACCCCTACCTGCTGGAGGCAGATACTCTGCTGGAGTAGGCACTCGCTAGGAGTTGTGGAAGCTGAATTGAATTGTGTTCGGCCGAATTGAATTGTGTTCAGCCATCATGCACAAACTTGTTCTAGGCCAAGAGAGAAAGTGTGTGTGTGTGCAAGAGAGATTTGCAAAAAAACAAGGCCTATCTCTCTGCACGTCTCTCCTCTGGAAAGGAAGGGGCCCGCACGGTGACAATAGACCAGGGGCGCTGACTCAGACAGCCAGTTCCTGCTCATTTCCCCTCGCCGCAGGACGGCCACCGAGCGGGAGGTCAGCCCTCCGTGGGGCTCTGATTCAGGCCTTTGGCTGAGAACCTTTCCTAGAGAAAGACGAGACCAACTCACAAACAGGTCTCTCTGTGAGAGGACGGACTGGACCACTGTGGCTGTGGGCAGGCAAGTGGGGGCAGTGGGGAGTGGAAAAAGAGAGAGAGGAAACTCACTCTTTGAATCCTGCATTGCTTTCCCTGGGCTGGGCGGCCTAGAAACAACTTTACGGGCAACAGAGCATGTGACTGAAGGGGCCAAACTGACCCGGCCAGGGTGCTGGGAAACGGGGTTCAGGAGGAGTCTCTGGGTGCCCACGGAGGAACCCAGGAAAGGGATTCAGAACAGCGTGGAGCTGCTTGGCTCCCTGCCCCCAGTGTGGAGTTGCCGGATGTGGAGTCTTAGTCGTCCACACCGCTAGGATGGAGAGAGCCGAGGCTATCACCCTCTTCTGGAGCCGGGGAGGTGAGTCGCATGGAGGAGGAGCAGGTTCACGGGCTCAGCAGAGGTGGCATGGGGAGGAATCAGTGCTCGCTGAGGGAGAGGGTTGACTACCTGGAGGTGTCCTGAGGCAGCCTGGACTGTTTAGGGGAACATAGGTCTCTTTTTAGTCCTAGAGACATATGAGGAGGGACAGGCTAACCACTTGGCAGAGGGGCCATAAAAGGAATTAAAAATTGGGTGGCTTTGGAGGAGGGGAGGGTGGATGTGATCACATCCCAACCCTGATAATCTGGCATTCTAGAGGGATAAGAAAAGTGACTGAAGAATTGTAAGTGTGTGTGTAAGAAACACTCTCTCATCTTCTATAAATCAACTTAGCATGCTCTCTGAAGCCTTGTCCCTTGCTTGGTGGAAAATGCTGTTTCCGTCACCCTCAGGGCTTTACCCAGCTCCTGGACTGCTGCTAAAATGCTAATTTTTTCCACAGTACCTACAGGGAGGACAGGGAGGGGCAGGAAAGTGGTGTCTGTCGCTAGTCATCCGTCAACACAGGTGACTACTAAGGGACCAGGTGCAGGTCAAGCCAGAAGTAGTGGCAGTAGGCTGGAATCAATTTCAGGGTCCTGAGCCACACCAGGGGGCTCCTCTCTGTTTTGTGTGACAAAGATGTTGCCTGCCCTTGACAATGTTCCTGAAGATCCAGTAACAGCTGCAGAGGTAGCTAACAGGAGCAGGAGTTGGCCCTCTGTGGCAGACTTAAAGGAGTTTATGAGCTGAAGGAGTTTGCAAAGCAGAGTGATGGCGCTGTGTGAGAACTACATGCTGTCTGGCATGGAAAAGAAGCAGAGGAAAGTGGTCTTTGGTATTCAGGTCTTTGAGGGTCTGTCACAGGGTGAAGGGAATTGAGAGGGGCTCAGGAGACAGAGCTGTGCGACCTATGGACAGGGAGAACTTTCTAACAGACTCTTGCCTTGCAAAGAAGTAACGAGTCTGAGTGCCTTTGGGAAATCACAGGATGAACCCTTGAGAAGACAAGGGCAAGTGAGAGCTGACCTTCTTCCAAGGAGGAGCGAAATGGGCACCAGGATTACCTGGGCTCCCTGCTTTCACTCTTGCCCCTCTCCAGCTCATTCTCCACTCAGCGGCCAGAGTGCGACCTTATAAAACAGCCCCAGCTGCTCAAAAATCCTCCAATGGCTGCCCACCACCCACTGGTGCAAGTCCAGATTTATTTCTCTTCTCTATTGCCTCCTTTCTACTCTCTAAAAACAGTGCAGAGATAAGATCGTTTCTCACTCTAACGCAGATCTGACATTTCATAAATCTATGTCCTAGACAGCTGGAAAGGGCTATATTTAACCTTCCGCCTTGTAGCTTATAATGGAGGGACTCGCTTCAGGCGCTGCCTTCTAATGCTGCTGCGGGAGACCAGTGCCTTTTCTTTGTTCTCTGTAAGACCAAGACCACAGCCAGCCTTTCCCTCCAGTGGGGGCAGGCCATTTGCCCCAGAGCACCCACCCTCCCCTCTGTCTCTAGGTGAGGGACATGCCTGTCCACCCCCCCTGGAGTGTGCCCCCTCAGCTTTCTTATCTGCAAATACCTGAAAGACTCTTTAGGAAACCTATAACCCAATATGTGGGACAGCAGATGAGCTCAAGAATAGGACAGAGGACAGGGCCAGGAGGCATGGGCTGGGCTAGGCAGGGCAACCAGTAGAGAAGAAAACCTCATCAGAGGTTTTGCTGTGGACACAGAAAGGGGGAATGGAGTAATGTGCTGTGGTCCCTGTATACGATATTTTGTACACATTGCCTGGTGCGATCCTCCTAGCAATCCTAGGAGGTAGGTACTGATAGTACCCACCATCGTCTCCAGTGAGGAGATGGGCTCAGAGCAGTTTAGTGACTTCATCCAAAGTCAGACATAGCTGGAAAGTGACAGAACCGGCATTGAACCTAGGCCTGTCAAACTCCAAATCCTCCCCGACTGAGTAGGAACTGCCCTTTGGAGCAGCTCTCCCTCATTTCCTTGCATGTCTGCAAATGCTAGAGCCTCGGTCACAGTCGGACACGACTGAGCGACTTCACTGCACATCACTTAAAGGCTCTGTCCACGCTGCCCATCACGCAGGCCCCAGGCCCACCTCAACCTCCACCCCTAGCTGTGGAACCCAGCCCAGGAGACCCAGTCTTTTGATGGTACCCCCATACTCTCAGGCCTGATGGGCTGACTTCCCCCATCTCTGCTTCCACATTCTGTTATCTTCTGCCTTGGAGGTAGCAGCTACTAGGACCAGGAATCTCAAACAATAAGCTTGTTTGAGAAAGAAATACATTTCTTTCTTCCATGTCTGCCCCCTAGACTGCTAACACTAACACCCTCTGTGGCCTTAGACAGATTGTGTCCCTGCTCTGGTCTCAGTTTCCCCAGATGTAAAGTGGGAAGATAGGATGTTCTGTAAAGGTCCTCCCAGTTCTAAGAGCTTGTGTTGCCCAAGATCCTGCCGCGCTCCCAGCCCCACCCTGCTGCTTTCTCTCACACTGTGGGGAATGACGGTCACCACAGGCACTGGTTTGGAAATCTTCACTAAGCCAAATGAAAGGACAGCTACATCAAAGTAACTGCCCCAGTGCCGATGGACAAAACAATCAAGTGGTACTAACAACCACATTTGTAGGCCACTTTATTGTTTATACCAACTGCTCTCACAGCCAGCAGAGTGCTAGGGAGGGGGACTCCAAGGTGACTGTGATGGTACATGGTACAGCTTTAAAAAACACTAAATTACATGGTGAGAAAATGATTCTTGCTTCCGTCTCTTTTCCAGCTTTCTGATTACATCAAGGAAAAAAGCTCAGTGTGATGCTATTCTTCACCCTCTGTAATGCTTGCTAATCTTCTTTCGGAACAGAACAAGAGCAGGCCTCAGGCTCAAAGACAGTGACAGGCAATGATATCTACATAGAATTTAATTACTCTGTTCTATTTCTTTGTGTTTATTTTTACAGTTACTTTCTATTTCTGGCAAGTGTTATTCTTTTTGGTTCTTGGGTGCCATATAAAAAATTAATATACATTTCTTTAAGCAAAAAAAAAATTCACATTGAGAAAAAGAGAAATAGTAAATACAGCCAGTGGTGCCTAGATATGGCAACACTTGTGGAGTGGTTCCTAAATGGTAGAAGCTTGGGCAACACTGAAAGGCGGCATTCATTCAACACCAAGGTCCTCAGTGTGGCCCATAGGGCCCTGCACAGTTTGCCCCTGCTAGTATCCCAGACTTTGTTGTCCCTTACTCCCTTTCCTCCCACACCTTACACCCTTTCATGCCTGCCAGCCTTTGCATGTTGTACCTTGTGCCTAGAGTGCCTCTCCCACATCCCCTGTCTACCCATCAAACTCTTATCTCAGCCTTCAAGACTCAGATTAAATAGCACCTCCTCTAGGGAGCTTTCCTTCAGCTAAGCACTAAGTTCATTTATTTCTCTGTTATAGTGTCTCTCAGGGCTATGTTTATTTTCTTCTAGGCTAATATCTTTTACCCTATTGGTTCCAAATGCATTTTATAAGAAAGAGAGAGAGAAAGAAAAATGTAACTGTGAGAGAGGCGTGTGCACAGCTCCTGGGATCACTTGGAATTGAGACTTCCCAAATGCTGATCCAGAGCCAAAAGAGGCCACAAAGCCGACCTGGGGGCTGCCTCTGAGGGACAGTTGCAGGCCACATGTAGAACGTTCATTGGGGTGCCTTTGAGATCAACACCTGAGATCTAAGAGAAGACAGCAGGATTGGTTCAAGGAAGAAGTTGGGCTGGCATAGCTCATGACAACCTCAGCTGACCATGAGGAGCTCTGGAACTGGGTTGGCCCTTCAGAGTTGTTCTGAGTTAGGGTGAGGGGCTCAGACATTGACATCAGCCCATATGGACCACTATTCGATGCAGGCTGTCCCCAGGGAGGGAGCACAGTCTTGCGCGAGGCAACATGGGTCTGAGGAGGCGGCTGGGCAATCCTTGAAGAGGACTGTCAGCCAAGAACACTCAGTCCTAGGCAAGTGTGTGAAGGAGAGGTATCACTGTGTTCACGACAGGACCTTGTCTTCCCACGGGACTTCAGTGCTGGGAGGGCAGGGAGAATACTATAGTGGTTTAAAGGACAGAATGTAGCTGTCAAGAGTTGGAAACTGGAAGAGTCTAATAAATGCTCATTTAAAAATGAATGTCCGAGTATGAGGTTAAAGGCAATGTGCTTAGAGGCAAACAAGTCACAGATAACTTCCGGTAGAATTAGGGTGACAGATATAGGAAAAAAAAAAACAAACCTATTCCAGAACAACATGTGTAGAACAATGTGTACCAAAGACCATGTTGCCACAGCATCTCGTTCTTACTTCTGTTGGAGGCTTTAGATTACCACCCTTCTGAAAACCCTCTAAAGCATGAATTNAAAAAAAAAACAAACCTATTCCAGAACAACATGTGTAGAACAATGTGTACCAAAGACCATGTTGCCACAGCATCTCGTTCTTACTTCTGTTGGAGGCTTTAGATTACCACCCTTCTGAAAACCCTCTAAAGCATGAATTCTTGTCCTCACTCTACACATGTGAAAATTGAGAGCCCCAGATTTGCTCTAAAACTCACTGCCACTCAGATCCCCCAAGAAAGCAGCCCTAAACCACCCAGCCCCTCTCCAAGCCACATGCAGTCCTTCACAAAGTGCTTATTACATATATTCTATCTTGTCGCAGCATTGTGAGGGAGCAAAATAAGGGTGCCAGAAAAAAGTTGTTTTTTACCTTTATTTTCTTAACCTGCCTGGTATGCTTTCAGATATATTCTGATCATATTTATAACAGTGACGTTCTTTTTTATTCTGTTTTTTTCCCTACACATTCTTAACCACCTGTGAAATTCTTCCACTACACTCATCTGTTCTTCCATATTTTATCTCAAAAATGAGAAAATTATGATCAAAATCTAATTCATTCCTTTTGTGTTGTGAGGGGGGGAATTATGTGGAATTTCTTTTTCAGCCTTACTCAGGCAAAACTTTCTTGGTTTGAAACGTTAAAAATGTATGAAACCAAGAATATCTCTGATTCTACATGTGATTAATACTCTAGGAGAAATGTTCTGTGGGGGAGATTGTATAGTTTGAATAAAAGAGCACTTAGGAGCAACTAAAAATCCCCCTTGAGGAGTTGGGTCTTGGGCAGGGTTGCTGCTCCTTGCTCCCTCTACCACCACCCCAGGCTGTGCCTCCCCATCTTTGTGCCCACCATCCTCAAGCTCCAGGCTGAGGTTTCTCTTCTCTTCATTCACAGCCTTAAAGATTTTCTGTCAAATGATGATGAAGGCAAATTTTGAAGCTGCTCCCCCCCCAATTCTAGCATCTCTCCCAGTAGATTCTGTTGTAGTCTCTCTGGTCCCAGAGTTCATCTAAAGCAAAGCTTTTCTCTAGAGTTTTCCAAGCAGAACCTGTCACATTACAGAGAACCAACAGTTGCTCTGTGTTGCGCAGGAGAAAAGTCTCCATATGTTCCCAGTGAGAATAAAGATTTACACTATCTGTGTCCATGCCTAGCCCTGCGTGATACTATTTGCCATCACTATTACAGGACCATAATTAAAATTTCCCCTCTCGTTATAACTACTAAAATACCATGCTGGCCTCATGGGCTAAAGAGAGCCGTCCTTTCTACTCATTTCCTTGACTTCCTTGTAGGGAGCTTGCAATAGGCAATAGAAGCTGAAGTGAGGTACAGGAGTCAATTTTGTTTTAAAGATTAGCAAGGTAAATAGATCACCCTTATTGAAGTGTATCTTTCAAAACATTAAAAACATGACTCATTGTAATATATAGTGATCACCTATCAAAAATTTATTAAACTCATTGATGAAATAAACAGCGTTATGGTAAAGCTGGTTTTAAAAGAAATGAGATTTTAACAGTTCCTCAAAAAGTTAAATATAGAATAACCATGTGATGATGTGAAGTAGCTCAGTTGTGTCCAACTCTTTGCGACCCCATGGACTGTAGCCTACCAGGCTCCTCCGTCCATAGGATTTTCCAGGCAAGAGTACTGGAGTGGGGAGCCGTTACCATATGAGCTAGCAATTCCACTTCTATGTATATATTCAAAAGAACCGAGAANCCCCTCTCCAAGCCACATGCAGTCCTTCACAAAGTGCTTATTACATATATTCTATCTTGTCGCAGCATTGTGAGGGAGCAAAATAAGGGTGCCAGAAAAAAGTTGTTTTTTACCTTTATTTTCTTAACCTGCCTGGTATGCTTTCAGATATATTCTGATCATATTTATAACAGTGACGTTCTTTTTTATTCTGTTTTTTTCCCTACACATTCTTAACCACCTGTGAAATTCTTCCACTACACTCATCTGTTCTTCCATATTTTATCTCAAAAATGAGAAAATTATGATCAAAATCTAATTCATTCCTTTTGTGTTGTGAGGGGGGGAATTATGTGGAATTTCTTTTTCAGCCTTACTCAGGCAAAACTTTCTTGGTTTGAAACGTTAAAAATGTATGAAACCAAGAATATCTCTGATTCTACATGTGATTAATACTCTAGGAGAAATGTTCTGTGGGGGAGATTGTATAGTTTGAATAAAAGAGCACTTAGGAGCAACTAAAAATCCCCCTTGAGGAGTTGGGTCTTGGGCAGGGTTGCTGCTCCTTGCTCCCTCTACCACCACCCCAGGCTGTGCCTCCCCATCTTTGTGCCCACCATCCTCAAGCTCCAGGCTGAGGTTTCTCTTCTCTTCATTCACAGCCTTAAAGATTTTCTGTCAAATGATGATGAAGGCAAATTTTGAAGCTGCTCCCCCCCCAATTCTAGCATCTCTCCCAGTAGATTCTGTTGTAGTCTCTCTGGTCCCAGAGTTCATCTAAAGCAAAGCTTTTCTCTAGAGTTTTCCAAGCAGAACCTGTCACATTACAGAGAACCAACAGTTGCTCTGTGTTGCGCAGGAGAAAAGTCTCCATATGTTCCCAGTGAGAATAAAGATTTACACTATCTGTGTCCATGCCTAGCCCTGCGTGATACTATTTGCCATCACTATTACAGGACCATAATTAAAATTTCCCCTCTCGTTATAACTACTAAAATACCATGCTGGCCTCATGGGCTAAAGAGAGCCGTCCTTTCTACTCATTTCCTTGACTTCCTTGTAGGGAGCTTGCAATAGGCAATAGAAGCTGAAGTGAGGTACAGGAGTCAATTTTGTTTTAAAGATTAGCAAGGTAAATAGATCACCCTTATTGAAGTGTATCTTTCAAAACATTAAAAACATGACTCATTGTAATATATAGTGATCACCTATCAAAAATTTATTAAACTCATTGATGAAATAAACAGCGTTATGGTAAAGCTGGTTTTAAAAGAAATGAGATTTTAACAGTTCCTCAAAAAGTTAAATATAGAATAACCATGTGATGATGTGAAGTAGCTCAGTTGTGTCCAACTCTTTGCGACCCCATGGACTGTAGCCTACCAGGCTCCTCCGTCCATAGGATTTTCCAGGCAAGAGTACTGGAGTGGGGAGCCGTTACCATATGAGCTAGCAATTCCACTTCTATGTATATATTCAAAAGAACCGAGAATAGGGACTTGAACAGATACTTGCACATTAATGTTCATAGCAGCATTATTCACAATAGCCAAAAGGTCCATTGTTCACAACCCAAATGCCCACCAATAGATGAATGAATAAACAAGATGTGGTTTATCCATACAACAAAACATTATCCATCAGTAAAAGGGAGTGAAGTTCTAACCCATACCACAGTACGGATGAACTTGAACACATTATGCTCAGTGAAAGAAGCCAAACACAAAAGAAATATTGTATGATTCCATTTATGTGAGATATCTAGAATAGGTAAATTCATAGGGACAGAAAGTAGACTGGAAGTTACCAAGGGTTGGGAAAAGAGGGAAAGGGAAATTACTGCTTAATGTTCTTGTTTGGGATGATGAAAAATTTTGGAAATGGATAGTGGTAATGGTTGTACAATATCATGAGTATAATTAATGCCACTGAACTCTATGCTTGAAATGATTTTAATGACAATTTTGTGCTCTCTCTCTCTCTCTCTCTCTCTCTATATATATATATATATATATGTATAAAACTTCATTAAAAACAGAAAAAAAAAGTGTGAGAAGCCAAAAGATATTGGAATTTTCAAAAGAATGCTGGGATAAGATAAAAAAGCTGGATACAAAGCTAGTTCTACAAGATAATAAAACTGTAATCTTTGGGGCTATTTCTTCTACTAGACAGAAATAATTTTCATTTCTACCAGGCAAAAATCACTTGCAACTTATCAATCTTCTACTAGCTAATGTTTAACTTTACAGAGTGGGCCTTAATTAATACTGAATAGTCAAACAACAAGGATTTAGTGTATAGCACAGGGAATTGTATTCAGTATCTTGTAATAAACCATAATGGAAAAGAATTGGAAAAAAAGACTATAGATATACACAGATATATGCATAACCAAACCACTTTGCTGTACACATGAAACTAACACAACGTTGTAAATCAACCATACTTCAATTTAAAAACTATTTAGTGAATAGTCAAACAATCACATAGATGATGCTCTCCTGTGTTCTTGAAAGGGCATTCAGTAATATTTTTGCCATGTCAGTTTCAGATAATTCTTCTTAACACTTCAAGTAATTCATGATGAACCACAGCTCTCATAGGAGTCTCCATGAAGAAAACTTAACTTTAGTTTCAAGGCCTGACTCTCATGGGATTAACATCTTGGCGGCATCTTCTGGGTGGCACCCAGCAAGTGCAGTCCTTGGCTACTTGTCAGGCTCACTTCAGTCCATGCTTAATCCAGTATGAATCCACCAGGCTGGTCTTTCAAAACATCACTTTCACTGTGTCCCTCCTACACACAGAACTGAAATCACTCCTGATAGAGTCCACACTTCCCAGACTGGTTCGCAGAAGCCTCTGGAATCTAGCCTGGCTTGAAATTTGAAAGAAAGCTTTCACGTTTCATTGCCCTCAGTCCCGATCAGGTGGGTCTCTCCAAACTCCTTGCTGAGTTTCTGACCTTCCCATAGACAGACACTCCCATTTTGTGTCTCTGGCCTATCTCTTATCCTAATGGGCTTATGGCAGTTTCCCAAATTTCAGTCATCCATGTACTGCTGTCACAAATTTTGTTTGCTATCTGTACTGTTTTCTGATTAAAAAAGAAATGACTCTCTTTTAAAAAGTTACTTGCCCAAAGCTGCAGGTTTGATAAGCTGTTTAAAAAAGAAAAATTCACTGGTGTACCACTTCAAATCACATATATTTCATATGTGGTTGTATTCTAATTGTTCAGTGTGTTTGGCCTCACGTGAAGACGGTAAGCTCCTTGAGGACAGGTACTATGGTTCTGGTGTCCCTCATCATACAGCACTGGCCTAAGCCCTTGGCATGTACTCACCACAAAACCTTTGGTTGGCTGAGTAGCTGTCTTCCTTCTGTCTCTTATACACATCTAGATGTGTATAAGAGACAGTCCTTAGATAATTTTCTCTTTATACNCTTGAGGACAGGTACTATGGTTCTGGTGTCCCTCATCATACAGCACTGGCCTAAGCCCTTGGCATGTACTCACCACAAAACCTTTGGTTGGCTGAGTAGCTGTCTTCCTTGATAAACTTCTTCTCAGAACACTGCCGACTTTCCCTCTGTCCCTTTAGTGTGCAGAGAAATGTTGAAAATGTACTCCCGGTCCTCCAGGGACTTATATTCTGGCTGGAAAGACAAAATTAGGTGTTCTTAGTGAGTCCAGCAAATGTAGCTTCCCCCTTGTCGATTTTCTACTTACGTTACCTTGAAGAAGAAACCTTCCTGCCCCTCAGTTTCCTCATCAATGAAATGAAAATAGCAACGATCATACCTGCTTTGCCTCCCTCATAGAATGGATGGGGGGCTCCAATCAAGTGATAGTCATGTAAGTGCTTTGTAAATAAGAACATGATGTCTATATTTTAGTTGAATATTTCCATAAAGTTTCCATAACAATACAAGATGGCCAAATAAAAAATGTCATAAGGCAGTTTTCCAAGCTTCACATGAGTCCCTCTGGTACTTGCTTAGTAATGGGCAGAATGGTTCCAGAAGGCCATGAAGCAAGAGCAGAAGGTCAGTAAGGAGTGGAGGTAAGGAAGGGGAGCAGAAATAGGTGTGGAGCATGAAGGAAGCAAATTGAATAAGGAAGAAAAACAGACACCTGCTTGGGGCTGATGAGGAGTGAAGAGGCCAGTTGGGATACACAGAGCAAAGTGTGAAGGGGCAGTGGGAGAATCAGGGAGGTGAGCCAGACCCAGAGGCCTCCAGTGCAAGGCTAAGGTGCTGGGCCTTCCTGCCACGAGGTCACTGGGCAGCTTTTGAACAGAGGAACAATCTAAATCAAGCTTTAGAATGCAGCTTTCTCTAAGATAGGATTTCCTGTTTTCTTCATGATTTATTTACCATTTGTATGTTTTTATTATGAGATAAAATATAGTCATTACGCCAAAAAAATCACAAGTAAATCAACAAGTATTTAGGGGGTAAAAAAACGTTCCCCTCTTATCTCTCCTCCCTCTCCCCCTAGCCACTCCCAGTCACTTTCAGAGACTACATCTGTTCTTTGCATGTTGTGACTCATTCTAGATCTTTTCCTATGAATACGCCTGTGGATGTGTATCTTTTTACATAAGTGGGGTTCTTTTATACATCTTTTACAGAGCCTTGATATTTTTAGCCTAATATGTCTATGGACAATTTCTGTGGCAGAATCTCTTCTGAATGGCTGTGTAGCATTCCTTAGTAAGACTATATTGCAACTTGTTTAACCAACCCCTGTTGATGAAGACTTCTGCAATTAATGTTGCTTTTTCTTTTTCTTTTCATGTCTTTAAGTAACATATGCATGTGGCAAAAGAAACTCAACAGTAAAAAGCAGGAAAAGTTATCCTGACTATCCCTAACCCCCACCCCCACTTTAATAGCTCCCCTTTCAAGAGGCAACCACAGAGACCAGTAGTTTGTGTGTCCTTCCAGAAGTGATCTATGTACCTGGAGATGATTTATGCGTATACACAGATCACTTCAATGTATGAGTGTGTGTGTGTGTGTGTGTGTGTGTGTGTGTGTGTGTGTGTGTGTATGGAGAAGGAGGGACTTTCCAGGTGGCACTAGTGGTAAAGAACCTGCCAGACAATGCAGGAAATGTAATAGATGTGGGTTTGATCTTTGGGTCAGAAAGATGCCCTAGAGGAGGAAACGGCACACCACTCCAGTATTCTTGCCTGGAGAATCCCATAGACAGAGGAGCCTGGCGGGCCACAGTCCCTAGGGTTGCAAAGAGTCGGACATGACTGAAGTGACTTAGCACATGGAGAAGGAGAGAGGGAGGGGGGGCAGAGAAGGAGAGAACATTCTATATGAGCACATATTTTAGCTGCATGATTCTTAATGGCTGCAGAGTGTTTTATCATGTGGCTAAACCACTGTTTATCTAACGTATCTTCTGTTGAAGGGGTTATTGCTAGTAGTTTGCTATTGTACATAGTTTTATTTGTTTGTTCAGTCATTAAGTCATGCCCGACTCTTCACAACCACATGGACTGCAGCACACCAGGATCCTCTGCCCTCCACTGTCTCCCAAAGTCTGCTCAAAGTTATGTCCATCGAGTCCGTGATGCTATCTAACCATCTCATCCTCTGCCGCCCCTTTCTCCTTTTGCCTTCAATCTTTACCTGCATCAGGGTCTTTTCCAATGAATCAGCTCTTCACATCAGCTGGCCAAAGCATTGGAGCTTTAGCATCAGTCCTTCCAATGAATATTCAGGGTTGATTTCCTTTAGGATTGGATGGTTTGATCTCTTTGCTGTCCAAGGGACTCTCAAGACTCCTCCAGCACCACAATTTGGAAGCATCAATTCTCTGGTGCTCAGTCTTGATTTCTGTCCAACTCTCACATCCATACATGACTACTGGAAAAACCATAGTTTTGACTATATGGACCTTTGTTGGCTAAGTAATGTCTCTGCTTTTTAATATGTTGTTGGGGTTTATCATGGCTTTCCTTCCAAGGAGCAAATGTCTTTTAATTTCATGGCTATAGTCACTGTCTACAGTGATTTTGGAGCCCAAGAAAAAAAATCTGTACATAGTAGTATAATGTATGTCTTTGTTCACTTGCCTTCATGTGTACTTTGCCTCTAGTGTAAATTCCTAGAAGTGACATTGTTGGGTAAAGTTCAGTTCAGTTCAGTTCAGTCACTCAGTCATGTCTGACTCTTTGCGACCTCATGGACTGCAGCATACCAGGCCTCCCTGTCCATCACCAACTCCCAGAGGTTGCTCAAACTCATGTCCATTGAGTTAGTGATGCCATCCAACCATCTCATCCTCTGTCATCCCCTTCTCCTTCCACCTTCAATCTTTGGGTATAAGGAACATGTATTTACACTTTTGACAGATAATGCCAAACTGTCCTCCCAGAAGTTGTTCCAGTTAACCCTTCCACTAGTTGTGTGAATCCTGTCCCCATATACCCTCTCCCCATCACAGCGGGTAATAAAATTTTTTTCATCTGTGCCAGAGGAACAGGATGAATGCCTGAGATGGTGGGGTGGGAGTGTCATCAGGGAAGGCAGAGACGGCCTGATTGTTCCCCATGTTCCCCATGGGTATGGCTGAGACTCATAACAGCTCAACGGTGCTTGTAACTCATGTGTCTCCAAGACCTTAGGTGTCTAGTGGCACCCAGAAATTACCCATGATCCACAAATCCATGTGATGCAGTCTTGGATTGCCCAAAGAGATCCTTTTTGGTTCTTGCCACCCTCTTACAGCTTCACACAGAACCTCTTCTGGACTTCACGTGCATCACCAGCCAGGACCGAGAAGCCTGGATGACATTCTGCTAGTGAGCAGAATTTTTCACCCACTGTTCCCAAATTCTCACACACACACACACACACACACACACAGACTAACTATAGAACTCAACACCCAGGTTCAGAATGCAAGCCCAGCCCAGGCCTTGGGAAGCACAGCTCACGTGTGGTCTGGGTTCCCAGACCCTTGAGGTTAATCAGTTGCAAGAACAAGGGTGTGCCTCAGTTTCCTTGGGCAGCAGGCCATGAGCGTGAGGATTCATGCATAAGTGAAGGAGAGGAAGTCATCTCGAGCAGCCACTATTCTTCACACCTAACGCATCAGCATGCTTTACAAGACAAGCAGTGTCTGCCACTTCTCCCACTCAGTTGCTCTCTGCCATTCCCTCTCCTGCTGCTCCCTGTGGCTGTGCTTTACCTGCTCCCTGTGGCTTCTGCTTACTGCTGTCCTCTGGGCTTCTGGGCCACCCTCACAGCTTGTGCTCTCCTGTCTGTGTGTCACATCACATTCCCCAGGGAAGGAGTCTCAGAGGGTCAGGGTCACTCTGCGTTCTGGAGTGCCTGTCTGTCTGGGTCCTCACTGCAGAACCCCCACAGCCCAGTGTGTGCCCTCAGAGCCAGCTGGCAGATGACTTCCCCTGACTCAAGCACAGACTTCCTAAATTATTCAGTCACAACCCAAAGAACAGTGCCTGGCACAGAGTAGCCACTCAATAAAATATTTCTTGAAAGAATAAATAATAATCCAGAATCAAGAAATCACTACTGTACACTTTGTTCAGAAGGGACTATGGGTGAGGCAGGCACACAAAGCATTGTGGGACCCTCTCTAAGGTCACATTCAGCAAATTAGTTACCTGGATTTCTGATATACTTCTGTCTCAAGTGCAGAGGTGCAATACTATAAGGAGAAGAATGCACACAGACCTGAACTTAAATCCTGACTGTCACCAACTCTGCAGCTTTGGGCAGGTTCCTTGACCTGTTCATGTCCTTACCAATAAAATGAGCCTCATAATATATCTGGGGCTTCTCTGGTAGCTCAAATGGTAAAGAATCTACTTTCAGTGCAGGAGACGTGGGTTTGATCCCTGAGTCAGAAGATCCCCTGGAGAAGGGATTGGCAACCCATTCAGTATTTTTGCCTGGAGAATCCCATGGACGAAGGAGCCTGATGGGCTACAGTCCATGGGTCACAAAGAGTCGGACACGACTGGGCGACTAACACTTTCACTTTCATAATAACATTTATCTTATGGTGTTATTAGGAAAACTAGTCCAGACAAAGAATGCAGTGCCTAGTACTTAAAGGTGTTTAAGAGGCATTATCCATTGTGGTTATTAAAGTCATTTTAAAAAGTTAAACCTTCTGGCTTTATCCATTAAGCTCCCAGTAAATGAAAGCATGCTTGCAATTTTAGAGATATGCTTGAATGTCTCAAGTCAAATACTCCCAGGCACCACAAACATTTCCTCTTATTGATGTTTGTTACCAAAAGAAAAAGCCTTTTCTTCCTTTTCTGTTCGGCATTTAGCTTTGAAACAAGGCAAGTCATCTCGTCAATTTGCAAATGTTCCTTTCAAATACTTATGAATTCTGTCTCCTTGTAATAGTTCCACAACCTGAGTTCTAATTTATTCCTTGGACTACTTCCCTATTTTTTTTAAATTTATTTCCAAGAAAAGCACCTTCCCAGCAGACTGGAACTCTAGTCAGGTCTTCATGTGGCAGGAGTGAGGGTATTCCCATCTAATACATCAGCAGTTATGTTACCTCCCTGGTACCTGGCCCTGTGCTGTGAGCAACATTATTTCTTCAGTCCAGGAGTCAAGGTAGTAGGTGAGAAAGGGACTGCTTAACATTGCTTTCTTGCAAACTCTATCCCACAAATTGTTCATCTGCCCTGCTCTACACTGATGGACATTGAGAACGTTTCTAGTTTCACCCAAGTACTAACGACGGGGTGATGAGCATTCTCGTACATCTCTCTGTGTATATACTGGGGCTTCCCAGGTGGCGCAGTGGTAAAGAACCTGCCTGCCAATGCAGGAGCTACAACAGACTCAAGTTCAATCCCTGGGTCAGGAAGATCCCCTGGAGAAGGAAATGGCAACCCACTCCAGTATTCTTGCCTGGAAAATCCCATGGACAGAGGAGCCTGGCAGTATAAAGTCCATGGGGTTGTAAACAATCAGAAATGACTGAGCAATTAAGCATGCACATGTATGAATATTTACCTAGTTTAGCTTTATGAAAGTGCAGTTACTGGGTCAAATACAGTATGAATCGTTACTTTGGATAAATATCAGAATATTGCCTCAAAAAAGCTTTTAAAATTTACACTTCCATCATTTACCTCAACTATTGCATGCCTAGGTATATATCCTAGAGACACTCTCATACAGGTGGACAATGACACATATGCCATGAATGTTCATGACAGTGTCATTTACAAGAGTAAAAGCTTGAGAAACAACAGGAGGACAGATAAATAAAATCATTGATTATTGTGAATTAAAACAGTGGAATACGACACAGCATAAAAATGTCTGAACCAATATCAGTGTGACTATTTCTCACATATCTAATGTTGAACAAAGAAAGCACATTGTAGAAGGATATATACAGTTCAGTAATAATTTGTATAAAGTTAAAGGATGTGCAAAACAATACTGTATATTGTGTATTGTTTATGAGCATATGCAGAGTATATTTTTAAACGTGCATGTGAATCATAGCCTGTCAATTCAAGGGATGGCTGCCTTTGGGAGGAGGGACACAAGAGGCTTCAACTGACCCTGTAATATTTTATTTCTTTAAAGAAAATATTCTAGGACAAATACTGGGAAATGTGTTGTTTCTAATACTTTTCTGTATGTTTGAAATAGTTCAACATCTTCAAAACAGAAGGAAAGAAAAGCAGGGCAAAGATTCCCTTTACTCTTTTTGTGAAGGTGAGAAAACTGAGGCTGAGACAGGTTCACGGCCCCTCTGGAGTTCACCCTTTTGTTCAGGGGCAACCAGTACACCAGAGAGACCAGTAACCCCTATGAGAATGGAGCTCACACCCTGATTCACTGAGAACCTCCTTCTGTTTCAGACTCCAGTACAAATCCTTGAAGTAGATTGCTTGGGATTATGATGCTTGACTTGCCGACCTAAGAGGGTGACCACTGAATTTTTGCTATTGTCACCCAAATGCTGGAGTCTGCCTGCCCACCCATCTAGGGATTCTAAGTGTACTCAAATCAAGTGTTTGGGGGCAAATGTTAGATCCAATCCTGATTTGGTAACACCCTTTACCAACACCGTTTACCCTACCACTGCACCACAGATGCAAGGAAGCAGGAATATTGCCAAGCTTTTCCTAGAACTGAAGTTTTGCCACAATGCCTCCTGCAAGCAGCATTGCCCTGATTAGGTGACACAATGGAACCATTAGGCCTTATCAGCAGCACTTGGTCTAAAACAGAAACTAGGAGGAATAGGAAGGGCAGTCCTCAGTGCTTGGCCCTGTTGCCATGGCCGCTGTTGCCATGGTTCCCAAGCACTTTTGCCTAGTATTTCTTTCAACCATTCATGGCATCCATCAGCAAGCAGGACCTAGAAGCTCTCTGAGGCAGACCAGAGAGAAAGTGATTAACAGAAAAGGTAAGAGTGAGTAGGGAAGTAATTAAATGAAAAGAATTTGGTGTATGGAAACATGAGGCCGAGAAAACAGTTTCTTTTAAGGACTCTTCTTGAGATGTGATGGATCGAGGTGGCTGGGTCAGAATTNCAGACCAGAGAGAAAGTGATTAACAGAAAAGGTAAGAGTGAGTAGGGAAGTAATTAAATGAAAAGAATTTGGTGTATGGAAACATGAGGCCGAGAAAACAGTTTCTTTTAAGGACTCTTCTTGAGATGTGATGGATCGAGGTGGCTGGGTCAGAATTAGCTGAGAAGTGCCCATTATGCAGCTGCTTTGGGTTTCAAGTATAGCAACTCTGCGCCCTAGATTTTCCAGAAAAGTCCCAGTTTAAAGTATTGGGTTCTGTTTGTCAGACCAAGGATCCTGATTTGAGATTCAGAAAAATAAGGTCACTGTAGTTATAGTAGCTCTCTAAATTATCCAGGAAAAGCTGACTTAGAATTCACTCTGCCCCCACTGGGTGGCAGGGAATCCCCTCAGGGCCTGCCCCTGGGCACTAAAGACCTGAGGAAGGTGGCCTTTTATACTGCCGACAAGCATCAGCGTGCCTCCTTGCCCTCCACACCGCTGTAGCTCTCTATGGGGTGTGTAGCCAGAAGGGGATAGGTTTTGACCCCAATAAACCTAGGTTTCAATATTCTCTGCATTGATTCTGTCAGTTTGGGCAGTGCTCTGAGCCCCAATTTCCTCATCTGTAAAATAAGAACAACAATACCAGGTTTATTCCAAGCAAACATCAAATGAGATGTTTACCTTTAAAGCTCAAAGAAAAGTTAGTTATTAAAATTAATCCCTTCATTCATCCAATAAGTGTGTACTACATGTCAGGCTCATATGAGGCCAATCCTGGGGGTACAGACATGAGCAAAACAGACAAGGTCCCTGCTAGCATGGAACTTTCAGCCCAGGGGAGATGGCAGACATTAGCCAAAGAATCACCTATTCAAAGTTCACACAGAGGAGAGATGAGGTAGAGCTGTTCTTTCTAAAAGCTGGCTCTGGCTGCTTTGTAGAGTGAGGCAGTGAGAGAAGAGGCTGGAGGCCACTTAGGAGGCTTCTGCCAGCCACAGTAGCGTGGGCTAGGGTGGTGGCAGTGACGGTGAGAAGGGGTCAGACTCTGGATCTATTTTGAAGGTAGAAGCCACAGAACTGGATGATGGACTGACGTTTTGGAGCAAGGAAAAAGCAAGGAGGCATCTTAGCTAGCTGTGTCCCCAGGGCTGGGGCCACTGGGGCCACAGAGACAGTCCCAAGGCTGCCGAGGGAGCCCATGTGTAGCTTGGGTTTCCTCTCTTCTCTGTAGCTCAGGCGGTAAAGAATCCACTTGTAGTGTAGGAGACATGGGTTGATCCCTGGGATGGAAGATGCCCTGAAGGAGGGCATGGCAACCCACTCCAGTATGCTTGCCTGGAGAATCCCCATGGACAGAGGAACCTGGCAGGCTACAGTCCATGAGGTTGCAGAGTCGGGGCAACCACAATTGAGCAACTAAGCACAATCACCCTTCTGTAGAATGGTGCTGCTGCTGCTACTGCTAAGTCACTTCAGTCGTGTCCGACTCTATGCGACCCCATAGACAGCAGCCCACCAGGCTCTACCGTCCCTGGGATTCTCCAGGCAAGAACACTGGAATGGGTTGCCATTGCCTTCTCCAATGCATGAAAGTGAAAAGTCAAAGTGAAGTTGCTCAGTCGTGTCTGACCCTCAGCGACCCCATGGACTGCAGCCTACCAGGCTTCTCCGTCCATGGAATTTTCCAGGCAAGAGTACTGGAGTGTGGGGTGCTATTGCCTCCTCTGGTAGAATGGTATAGTTCCCATAAAATCTGTTTGCTAGACTTGATCTTAATCATTTAGTATTTAAAATTTTGCTTTATAGTTGATAATAAAGGCAAATATATGGCATTCTGTCCTTATAATGAATGGAGATTTCCTCTTATTGGGAAATCCTTTGCTTCCAAATTTCAAATGGAAATTTTATTTCCAAATAAATTTTTTATTTATTTTTAATTGAAGGATAATTGCTTTACAATACTGTGTTGGTTTCTGCCATACATCAACATGAATAAGTCATAGTTATACATATATCTTCTCCCTCTTGAACATCCCTCCCACCTCCCACTCCATCCCAGCCCTCTAGGTTGTCACAGAGCACTGGTTTGAGCTCCCTGAGTCATACAGCAAGTTCCCACTAGCTATCTGTTTTACAAATGGTAATGTATATGTTTCCACGCTACTCTCTCCATTGGTCCCACTCTCTCCCTACCCTCTGCATCTGCAAGTCTTTTCTCTATGTCTCCATCAAACGGAATGTTACTTTAAAAACAACATAGTTTCCATCCATTTAGGATGCTGAAAAACTTCTTCAATGTAGGTGATCTCAGGGCCAGCATATGTTCTTTAAATTGCATTCCTTTCAAAGCTCTGGCTTGGTATTTTTTGTTCTGAGAGGCTGGGAAAGAAGATGGCCTGAAAGGAGAAGGGGGAAACAGGAAGGCCCAAAGACAAGGTTGAGTTTCATAACAATAATGGACCATACTTTATGGTTTTCAAAGGAATTTCATGCCAATTATTTGTTGTCATGTTTTGCAAATTCAACTACGTCCTGACTCCCAGTCTGGTGATTTTGCTACTTATAGCACTGCCAAATCCTTAACTTTGGGGACTAGGTGGGGGAGGAGCAGAGCTCTCCATGAAAAACAAAAATGTTTCAGTAGACGTACAAGGCCCTTCTTTATCGAAGCAATTTATTTCATTTGCATTGAGAATGACTGTTAAAAGAAAATTTGGTATTTTCCCACACCACTTGTCCCCTACACATATCAGCAGGGCTTTCATTTCTCAGTCCTTGCAGGCCCACCCTTCAGAAGCTATTATCTGCTTGACAACTGGCTGAGACCTCTTGTCTCTTTTCCTCTCTCAATTAAACACTAAGGATTGAGGTTCCCATCTGCCCTGGAGCAGACAAATCTTTTGTTATACCTGTTTCCAAGAAGCTGAATAGCTTTATTGCTTTCTCCAACCTCTGTAGTTCTCTTTTCAAAACACTTGACCCTCAACTGCAGATGGTACATGAAATTGGTTTCCCAAACTTTGAGCAAGGCTCTCCAAAGCCCACTGCTTCAACCCTGCCTCCACCCATCCCTGAACCAGGAAAGAAAAAAACCACACACGTTTTCCTAAGTTGTGTGTGTGTGTTTTTTTTTTTCTTTTCTAAGCAATCTCATCTTAACATGAATGTGGCAAACTCCTAGAGAGAAACAGTAGGATGTATCTCCACTGAGTAGGTTTTTCTCTCCGTAGTGGATGGGGCTGACCTGGCCATCGTTGATAATGCTGTGGGTAATTGCGCTTTATCCAGGATGGTGCCTTCCTCTTCTGTGGGAAGACAGAGGGAGCCTCAGGTTCAAGCTGAGCAAGGAGCCAACACATGTGGAATGGCTCCCCATGCACAGGGTTTTGAGGGTGAGAGGAAAGGGAAGATGAGGAAAGAAAAGGGCAGAAAAGGAGGAACAAGAAAGAGTAAGGTGAGATGGGTAGAAATAAAGCTATGAAAAGAATAATAGAACCTCTAATTGTTTTGGTTGAAAAATATTAATACTTCTATATAAACTATTATAATTATTTTCCAACATATAAAATTGAAATGAATGTAATGGTTTCATTATTGTAAAAATATCACATTTGTCGTTAAAACTTCAAATAGCACTGAAGAGTTTAAAGTGAAAAATCTGGGTCAGAGTCCTTCCCCTTCCCTCTCAAAGCCCTCCTCATGGCCCCCAGAGGCCTGTTAGTGGTAAGTTTTTGTGTGTCCTTGGCAGACAGACTAGCTCTGTTCATATGCAAACTTAAGTGTGCTTTCTAGATGCATAAATGAGATCATACTGTTTATTATGGCCCATTCCTAGCCTTTTTTCCTTAAAATTAATAATAACTATCTGGAATTTTCCCATTTCATTTTTAATTTTTAGGTAGTTTAACAAAAGTTTTTTTTTTTAATTGAAGTATAGTTGATTTACAATATTGTGTTAGTTTCTGGTGTACAGTAAAGTGATTCACATATATATATTCTTTTTCATATTTTTATTATAGTTTATTACAAGATATTGAATATGGTTCCCTGTGTTATACAGTAGGACCTTGCTGTTTATCTACTTTATATATCCCAAACTCCTAATATATCCCTCCCCTACCATTTCCTCTTTGGTAACCATAAGTTTCTTTTCTATGTTTGTGAATCTGTTTCTGTTTCAGAAATAAGTTCATTTATACCATTTTTTACATTCCACGTATAAGTGATATATGATATTGTCTTTTTCTGACTTACTTCACTTTTTATGGTAATCTCTAGATCCATCCTTGCTGCTGCAAATGGCATTATTTCATCCTTTTATGGCTGAGTAGTATTNATACCATTTTTTACATTCCACGTATAAGTGATATATGATATTGTCTTTTTCTGACTTACTTCACTTTTTATGGTAATCTCTAGATCCATCCTTGCTGCTGCAAATGGCATTATTTCATCCTTTTATGGCTGAGTAGTATTCCTTTGTACATATGTACCACATCTTCTCATTTATTTTCATTGAAGTATGGTTCATTTACAATATTTGACATATTCCCATTTCTTCTCATAGAGATCTACTTCATTCTTATTAATGGTTGCATGACATCCCATTGTATGTGTGCCTTGTGTTGTGTGGGACCCTGTTGATGGATATTTAAATGAAATAGGGAGCCCAGAGCAGCGGCACCCAATAGAAATAAAATGTGAACCACAAATGTGAGCTGCCTATAGAATTTTGAAATTTCTAGTAGTAGCCATATTTTCTTCTTGCTGATTTGAGATGCCACTTTTATACATGAAATTGTTTTGGACTATTTTATTTCATTCACCAATTTACCTATTTCTATACCATTTCCAGTAGCCACATTTAAAAAGTAATAAAAAGAACTTCTAGAAACAATTTTTAGCATAGTTGGTTTTTTCCATTATTTATCTTGCTTCAGTTCATTTCCATACTCAAAAAAAGTAAAAAGAAAGAGATGAAATTTTTATGAAAATGTTTTAAATACTTTAGTATAATATAAGATTGTTTTTCATTGAAGTATAGTTGATTTACAATGTTGTGTATCAGGTGTACAGCAAAGTGAGTTAGTTACATATATGTGTGTATGCATGTATATATGTATATTTATTCTTTTTCAGATTCTTTTCCATTATAGGTTACTACAAGAGACTGAATATAGTTCCTTGTGCTGTACAGTAGGTCCTTGTTTATCTGTTTTATATGCATTAATGTGTATCTGTTAATGCTAAACTTCTAATTTATCCTCTCCCCACCCTTTGCTTTTTAGTAATCATAAGTTTATAAGAAAGAGATGAAAGTAATCTTAAGAATATATTTTATTGAATCCCATGTATCAAAAATATTATTTCAGCATGAAATCAATATTAAATATTATTAGCAAGATATTTAACACTCTGTTTCATACTCAGTCTTTAAAATCAAGTGTGAATTTTACACTTCTAGCACATTTCAGTTCACACTAGCCAATTTCAAGTGCTCAAGAGCCACACAGGGCTGGTAGCTGTGGTCCTGGGCAATGGAGGTCAACCAGACAGAGGCCCAAAATGTCACGCAAGCTGTGTGTCTCTGTGGTGGTAGGAATGCCTTAGAATGGCAGAAGCTGAGGATGAAAACCTCAGTGTCAGCAATTGGGACAACTCCTGGGCCCTCTTGGGTCGTTTGTGTGTGGATCCCATAAATTTGCTGTATGCTGCCCTGGTGCAAGGCAAAATAGCTGACTCACGTACAAAAAGCCCAGCTCCTTACCCCTGAGGGGCTCTAGCTCTGCTGGCCACAGAGATAAAGAAAGGACCTTGAGTGCTCAGGAAGTGATTATCTGGGGCCTGTCACAGGTTCCCCTTTCTTTGCTTCCAGAAGTGCATCTGTTTGCAGCTTCTCATTGTACTTAATGAGCATTGTACCCAGTGCTCCATTTCCTTTTTTCAAAAGTAGAGTGATGTGCCAATGGGGCTCTGAGGAAAGCCGTCGTAG
>SJYV01016419.1:31065-52444 GCA_006410875.1 Neotragus pygmaeus | reverse complement strand
CTCATGTGAAGAGTTGACTCATTGGAAAAGACTCTGATGCTGGGAGGGATTGGGGGCAGGAGGAGAAGGGGTTGACAGAGTTAAGATGGCTGGATGGCATCACCGACTTGATGGACATTGAGTTTGAGTGTACACCAGGAGATGGTGATGGACAGGGAGGCCTGGCGTGCTGCAATTCGTAGGGTAGCAAAGAGTTGGACATGACTGAGCAACTGAACTGAACTAAACTGAACTGACTGAAGATTGATTAAGCATTTTTAACATCGCAGAAGTATGCAGGGGAAAATAAGCCCCCAAATGGCTCAATTATGATTGAATACATTTCGGAGGTTGAAAAAGTCAAACTGTGCAGAGTGGAAGGAAATGGAAAGTGAAAGCTCCTTTCCCATTCATTTTCTGTTCCTCTCCCTGGAGGTAGTTCTTCTAAATGTGTTTTTGATTCTTTTTAGAATGAATTTATATATATTTAGTAGGAAATGTAGAATATTTTATAGAATCTAAGGTGTTTTGTGCCAGTCTTTTTTTTTTTCTGTCTTGCCAGAAATTGCCAATGGCTGTTCTTCACAGAAGCCTTANTGTGTTTTTGATTCTTTTTAGAATGAATTTATATATATTTAGTAGGAAATGTAGAATATTTTATAGAATCTAAGGTGTTTTGTGCCAGTCTTTTTTTTTTTCTGTCTTGCCAGAAATTGCCAATGGCTGTTCTTCACAGAAGCCTTATGGCTGCTGCCTCTCTGGCAGTGGCTGTGAGAATTTCTAGACTATAAGAAGAATGTATTTTTTTTTTTTAAAGAAAGTGTTAGCTTGTTCATCATAGAGTCGATGAAACAGGGTGTATTTATTTTTATATTTTAAAATCTATGTAAAAGGGTCATATTTTTAAGAGTGTTCTGTATCTTTTGTGGAAGCTAAAAAAATTATATCAGTTCACACAACTAGCAATTGGAGGAGCAGGATTTGAAACAGGTTCATCTGCTGTGAAAGCATATATTTAAAAAAAATCTTCTTTGGAGAAATGTCTATTGAGTTCTTTGGCCCATTTTTTGATCGGGTCGTTTATTTTTCTGGANGAGGCAGATGGCTGGAGGACACTGAGGACGGGGAGGCCATCTTTGGCCACGTTTGGGAAGCATTTGGACTTCCCAGCAGGCTTGAGGGCTTGCCCCTAAGTTGGCAGGAACCTGAGAAATATGATTATCTCCTGCAGCACAGCATGCTGTCCCTGGGCAAAGGCAGTGGCTCCATGCCCACTGCCTGACAGCCCTACCCTAGCCTAGCCTTTCCCTGCTGGCCAGCCACAAGAATCCATGCATGGTGGTGAGCTGCTCCAAGGGCTCAGAGTGGACTCTGAAACAGGAGAAAGGGAGCTTTTCTTCACTGGCCCCACTCCCAGTTTCCAGCGACTGCCTTACATGGGAGTGCCCAGCCTTCTTTATGATCCAACTCTCACATCCGTACATGACCACTGGAAAAGCCATAGCTTTGACTAAACACATATTTGTCAGCAAAGTGATGTCTCTGTTTTTTAATATGCTGTTTCTAGGTTTGTCATAGCCTTTCTTTTTAATATAAATTTATTTATTTTAATTGGAGGGGGTTTCAGGATGGGGAACACGTGTCATAGCTTTTCTTCCAAGGAGCAAATTTCCTGGCTGCAGTCACCATCCTCAGTGATTTTGGTGCCCAAAAAAATAAAATCTGTTACTGTTTCCACTTTTTCCTCATCTATTTGCAACAAAGTGGGACCAGATGCCATGATCTTAGTTTTTTGAGTGTTGAGTTTTAAGCCAACTTTTTCACTCCCCTCTTCACCCTCATCAAGAAGCTTGTTAGTTCCTCTTCACTTTCTGCCATTAGAGTGGTATCATCTGCATGTCTGAGGTTATTGATATTTCTCCTGGCAATCTTGATTCCAGCTTGTGATTCATCTAGCCTGGCATTTTGCATGATATACTCTGCATATAAATTAAATCNCTTTTTCACTCCCCTCTTCACCCTCATCAAGAAGCTTGTTAGTTCCTCTTCACTTTCTGCCATTAGAGTGGTATCATCTGCATGTCTGAGGTTATTGATATTTCTCCTGGCAATCTTGATTCCAGCTTGTGATTCATCTAGCCTGGCATTTTGCATGATATACTCTGCATATAAATTAAATCAGCAGGGTGACAATATACAGCCTTGACATACTCCTTTCCCAATTTTGAACCAGTCTGTTGTTCCATGTCCAGTTCAAACTGTTGCTTCTTGACCTGCATACAGTCTTCTCAGGAGACAAGTAAGGTGGTCTGGTATTCCCATCTCTTTAAGAATTTTCAACATTTTGTTGTGATCCATACAGTCAAAGGCTTTAGCATAGTCAACAAAGCAGCATTAGGTGTTTTCTTGGAATTCTCTTGCTTTTTCGATGATCCAGTGGATGTTGGAAATTTGATCTCTGGTTCCTCTGCCTTTTGTAAATCCAGCTTGTATATCTGAAAGTTCTCTGTTCACGTACTGTTGAAGCCTAGCTTGAAGGATTTTGAGCATTACCTTGCTAGCATGTTAAATGAGCATAATTATACAGTGATTTGAACATTCTTTAGCATTGTCTTTCTTTGGAATTGGAATGCAAACTGACCTTTTGCAGTCCTGTGGCCACTGCTGAGTTTTCCAAATTTGCTGACATATTGAGTGTAGCACTTTAACAGCATCTTTTAGAATTTGAAGAAGTTCAGCTGAAATTGCATCACCTCCACTAGCTTTGTTTGTAGTACAGCTTCCTAAAGCCCACTTGACTTCACACTCCAAGATGTCTGGCTCTAGGTGAGTGACCACATCATCATGGTTATCCAGGTTCTTTAGACCTTTTGTGTGCAATTCCTCTGTGTATTCTTGCCACCTCTTCTTAATCTCTTCTACTTCTGTTAGGTCCTTGCCATTTCTGTCCTTTATTGTGCCCATCTTTGCATGAAATGTTCCCTTGGTATCTCTAATTTTCTTGAAGAGATCTCTAGTCTTTCCTGTTCTATTTGTTCCTCTATTTCTTTGTATTGTTCACTTAAGAAGGCTTTCTTATTTCTCCTGGCTATTCTCTGGAACTCTGCTTTCAGTTGGGTATATCTTTCCCTTTCTCCTTTGCCTTTTGCTTCTCTTTTCTCAGCTATTTGTAAGATCTCCTCAGACAACCACTTTGGCTTTTTGCATTTCTTTTTCTTGGGGATGTTTTTGGTCAACATCTTCTGTGCAGTGTTATGAACTTCCGTCCATAGTTCTTCAGGCACTCCGTCTATCAGATTTAATTTGAATCCATTTGTCCCCTCCACTGTATAATCATAAGTGATTTGATTTACGTCATACCTGAATGGCCTAGTAGTTTTCCCTACTGTCTTCAATTTGTCTGAATTTTGCAATAAGGAGCTCATGATCAGAGCCACAGTCAGCTCCTGGTCTTGTCTTTACTGACTGTATAGAGCTTCTTCATCTTCAGTTGCAAAGAATACAATCAGTCTGATTTTGGTAGCTTTCTGCCTGATCCTCTAAGCTGAGGCCTCCCAACAAGTTGAGCCTGGCCCGGAGTAAAAGTGCTAGGAAGACAGAGCAGCTTCACAGCAAATCAAAGTCCCATATGCATACAATGGCCTCATCCCAGTTCCACTGTGCCAGTCCCCTTCTCCAGCTGACCAAAGGGTGGAACCCTGCTAATTAAGACTCATCCCTGAATGTCAGTAGCTTAGCATAGAGCCTGGCACATAGAGCTATCCAGTAGAGTTTTCTTGGATCGATGGATGAATGATCATGTTCTAGATTTTGTCTTTGCTGTACCACTTACTCCCAAAGCCCTCAAACTAAAATCTCTCATATCACTTTTGCTCCTTCTACTCCAGGTACCTCAGCTGCCACTAATCTCTACTAAGAAAAAGTCATGAGTACAGCCAACCCACGGACTCCTGAGGGTAGGCTGGGAGAATGATCTCACTCTGCATTATTGCTTCTCTCTCTTCACGTTATTGCTTTTAGGGTCTTCTGGGTTGAATCATCCTACTTTGAGAATCAAAAGCATGGGATTGGATTCTAGTCTCAAGCCTGCTTTTTCCTATTAACAAGACCTTAATCAAAAGTTACGTAGCCTCTCCAAGACTTAGTACTGTGCTTTGTAAAATGGAGCTGAAAATACCTATCTGGGATTGTGGTAAGGAATAAATGAGAAAAGGTATTAGGGTGAACCCTAAGAAATTGCCCCAAAACAGTTGAACACCAGCAGTTTTGTGCAATTCAACCTAATATATAAAGTGCTTCCCCCTTTTCATCAGAATGCAGGTCAAACTAATAGCAGCTACTCCTCCACCAATCACAGCTGCAGGCATTTCCTGGAGTAGTTTGGCCTGGGAAATTGGGACCAGGTATTTTTAAGAGACTAGACTGGTTCATGGAAAGCAAAGGAGGTGAGAAACAGGGTGACTTCTGGCAGCTCCTACCTGGGAATGATTTACCCAGAAGAGCACAGTAGGAGTTGGCAGCTTCTCCTGACCTGGGCAGGAGTGCCCACTTCATAAGTCAAGTTCCAAGGCAGAGATGGCCTAGGACAGGCTTCCCTTCCCAGGAGCAGAGCCACAGGGGTCCCAGACCATCAGGCATTTGGAAGAAATTGAAAGCAGCTGCCTGCCAGCTTTTTTCTGCCTAGTGGCAGCTGTCAAGCCCAGCTTCTCTTAATCCAGCAAAGATTGAGGCCTGACAAAGCTCCAATTTGGAACCAACAGCCATGATAATCACAGTAGGGAAAGCCCTCTCACCATTCTTCATATCTGCTATTCAATCCCAGCTCTATCTGTAAAATTCATGGGGTTTCAAGTGGGAGGGGGATGGGAGAAGTCCAAAGTAATGCACATTGACTGGCTGCGCCTTGGATGCCAGTGCTCCAGGCCGATGCAGACCACAGGGGCACTAAGCAGAATTTATCGAGTGCCTACTCAGTGTTTCCCACTGAGGGCACAATTGTCATTTTGGTCAATACAGTTCATTGTACTGGACTGTCCCATGCATTGCAGAACAAGTAGCATCTGACAGCAAGATAAGGATAGGGTGCACCTTGTAAGCCTAAGAGCCAAGTGAGTCCCAGTCAATGAAGCTCAGGAGAATGGCCCCAGCAGAGTGGTAGCCTCTCCATCACTCTGAATGGCACCCTGAAGATGACTTATTAAAGTAGATGCTCCACAACTACGTGTTGGCCTCATGGCCATGAGCTATCCCATGAACCCAGTGACTGGGTAATCTTGCCTGGGCCAGTGGAGACGTGTAAAATCAGTCAGATGGGGCCTGGGACCTCAGGGTAGAAAAGCCAGGAAAGATATTCCCCCAGGAGCTGCCCAAATGGGGATTATACCCCTGGCAGGCAGTGAACCACTCTGCTCAGGGACCCAAGCCCTGGCCAGCCTGTGCCAAAGAGTCTACACAGAGGGTGGGGCCCACTCAACCCCAGGCCCAAGTGCCAGTTACCCAGCATCAGGCAGGATGGGAGTGGGATGTGTGAAATTTTTTCAGGGAAGTATGATGAATCTCCAAGCTGAGCTACAGCATTGATCCCCCCAGAGCACAGAGGTGCTTGACCAGGAGTCCATGTACTTGGATGGGAAAAAAATTACAACTTTATCTTCACTAACCTCTAATTGAAATTTCGACTTCCCTTCCATTATGAATGCAGTAACACCCTGCAGTTGTATTAGCACTACTAGCGACTTTGTCTCCATTTAAAACTGCGGAGATTTTTTTATCTCATTACTCTTGCTATGGGCTTCCCAGGTGGCACAGTGGTAAAGAATCTGCCCACTAGTACAAGAGACTCAAGCAACTTGGGTTCAATCCCTGTGTCAGGAAGATCCCCTGGAGTAGGAAATGGCAATTCACTCCAGTATTCTTGCCTGGAAAATCCCATGAATAGAGGAGCCTAGCGGGCTACAGTCCATGGGGTTGCAGAGTCGGACATGACTGAGCATACACACACCACCACATCACTCTTGCTGCAGATATCTTGAAATATCATTACACTCATAGCCATGAGTGTGGTAGTTACTGGAACTGCCACTAGATCATATTACTCAATATGCTAATAATGAAACATCTATTACTATATCACAAATTTTAAAGCATACATGTTTATAATAATCTTTAAAAATAATTGGCTTCCCTTGGTATCCTATGTATCTTATTTTATGCTCATAGAAACATTCCAAGAAAGGGTCCGTAGGTATCATCAGGCTCCCCAAGTGGTCCAAGCCATAAATGTGTTAAGAACTCCTGGGTTTGAGATTTGGCAGGAAACCAGACCAATTGTGGTCAACAGGGGAGGCCTGGATGCCAGAAGAGGCAACACAGGCTTATGCTCTGTAGGCACCGAGAGGATACTAAAGGTTTCTAAGCAGGAGACTGCCCAAGATGGTGCTGAGGTTTCCAGCCTGGGATTTCAGAGATGGTGGTAGCATTAACAGAAATAGAGAAGTCAGGAGGAAAGATCAATTAAGGTAGTAGGAGAGACTTTTGTTTTAAACATTAAATTCAGGACTAAAAACTGGACATCTACATGAAATTGTCCACCCAGCTCTGGAAAATGCAAGTGAGCAGACTGGGAGAGTGGCCGTTGCAACAGAAAAGATTTGAGGGGGTCATCCTTCAAGATGGTCTTAGAAGAGTTTAGGGTAATCGTAGCCTTTAGTAGAAAAAAGACAGTGGGAGAAAAGAGGCCAAGGCAAGAGGCTGTCATAGGCTGGATTCTCTGGGAAACAGATTCTGAGACAGAGATTTGCATGCAGGAACACACCTATGAAGAAGTAATTGAAGCAGGATTAGTCAAAGACAAGAGTTGAACTGCAAAACATCGTCACACTGGAGACCTTAGCTGATCCCATGAGGAGTTCTGAACTGGGATGTCCTTCATAGCGTCCCAAATGTGGCTGGGTGGCTGGGTCTTTCTCTTCCTACCACCCTCGCCCCCATATTTTGACTAGTCTTTGGATATAGGCTGCCCTCCCCCGGGGCGTTTCCTTGGATAGGGACTCAACTATGAGCCACCAGCCAACATCCCTAGCAACTAGGAGGATGAGTTCCTTGCTTCTGAATGAGGGAAGGGAAAAACTTCAAGTCTGCTGTCCCAGCCCTGCGGAAAGTGCAGATAACTACCCCCAACCCTGCACAGGCCTTTGAGGAAGTCCCATCCTGCAGTCTACAGCCAGTTTTAGGAATCTAGGGACAGGGAACCATGGCCTAAAAGGAATTTGAGTCTTCGGTGCCTGTAATACAGAGTTCTCAGTATTTACTCCAACTTCTCCCATTTGGGGCTAAGCTGGGGGGAGGTTGGAGAGAGCTGAGCCATTGCTATCCTCCACTGTTTGTTTTTAAGAGGTTACCAAAGTAAGCAAACCAACCACAGCAGAAACAAGTTCTGTGGCCTCTGGGTCCCTCCCTTCCCTTTGGGGTGACCCACATCTCAAAAAGGGGATGTCACCACAATTGAGGTGAGAACCCTGCTCACAAGGCCTGCAGTCTGTTCAAGAAAAGATAGTGTTAGAGCTGCCAAGTAAAAGGAGGTTGGGCTTCATTTTGAAAGTGACACATGTACAAACTAGACTTTTGGTTTTGACATTTATGTCCTAAGACCAAAAAAGCAAACTAAACAGCAACCAAACTTATTAGGCACAAGCTCTTCCCAAAATGCAAAATCTAGAAAAATGGATCCATTTGTTCATTCATTCCATAAAAAAATAACAGGCTTTGAGTTTGCAAAATGATAGGCCAACTGTGGCCTGAAGGTCAGTTTTTTCTTGTTATTGTACATAGTTTTTAAAATAATTTGTTAGCTGCCAACTTACTTTTTTAAAAATTCTAAGATCTGACCACAATGAACCTGTCAGAACTGAGAAGTCCTGTCCCCTTCTGAATGGGCATACCTCCTATCCCCTAGTTTACCTCTGGCCCCATTCAGCCCCCTGCTCTCCTGAGAAGAGGCCCTGCATGCCAGCATTCATGTTCACGAACACTTGTTCAGTCGCTCAGTCCTGTCTGACTCTTTGCCGCCTGATGGACTGCAGCACGCCAGGCTCCCCTGTCCTTCACCATCTCCCAGAGTTTGCTCAAGCTCATGTCCATTGAGTCAGTGATGCCATCCAACCGTCTTGTCCTCTGTTGTCCCCTTCTCCTCCTACTCTCAATCCATCCCATCATCAGGGTTTTTTCCAATGAGTGGGCCCTTCACATCAGGTGGCTAAAGTATTGGAGTTTCAGCTTCAGCATCAGTCCTTCCGATGAATATTCAGGGTTGATTTCCTTTAGGATGGACTGGCTTGATCATGAACACTAAAGCCAGCAAAGCTGGATGCTGAGGCTGCAATGCTGCGTGAGTGTTATAGCTCTGCTCCCAGGACTGTCTCTGCCCTCTTCCACTCATCACCTAGTGTGGGACTCAGACCTGCCAACCTAGACATTGCAGATCTGTTATGCGCCAACACACAGGGCTTTGGAGAAGAAGCCATTGATGTGGTAAAGAGAAGTTAGGAAAACTTCAGAGATTCTAGGAGGACCGATAGACTTCTAATGGGTGGGAAAAAGGTAGGGATGGGGGAAAGAGGCATGTCAGTACAAAGGAATGCCTGGAGAATGGCGTTTCTAAATGAAGTGGCTCGTGTGTAACAGAGAGGAGTGGAAGAGGTCTTGCCAGCCAGGTTGAGGGTTGGCAGTTTACTCCAGATGTTTTAAGGCAGAGACATGAGCTGATCTACTTGTGTGGCCAGAATATGACTGTGATGCCCCCGTGGAGAGCAACATCCCAGGCAGGGAGGGCAGGCAGAGGTTCTTGCTAATGCTTAAGCGAGAAGTCATAGAGATTTTATTTGAGGAGATGCCAGTGAATGAAGGAAGGAAGGGATTCATGAGGGATTTAGGAGGCCAGACTGATAGGTCCGGTGATTCCTCAAGGTGGATGGGAACTTGTGCACCATAGTGCACTGCTGAGCTCTGCTGGTGGCCATGGTAGCGGGTGCCATTTGTTCAGTACTTATCCATCCATTAATGCACTCCGACCTCAAAGCCAAAAACAGCGAATGAACTATCATTCCACAAGGCAACCTGCTCCTTGAGGAGCTCCCCAGTGTCCCTCCTGATACCCTGGCACTCATCCTGACCTTATCTGTAAGGACAGTCTCCTCAGCTTCAGAGCAATGTCCTGGGCAGGGACTGTGCCCAATCCTGGTCATCACTGCATGCCCCAATATCTATGTGCCCAGTACACAGAAAGGACCTGGTAAGTGCTGAATGAATGAACTACTTCTTGGCATCTAATGTGTGTCAGGTGGGCTTCCCAGGTGGCATTAATGGTAAAGAACTCTCCCGCCAATGCAGGAGATGTAAGAGACACAGATTCAATCCCTGGGTCAGGAAGATGCCCTGAAGGAGGGCATGCAACCCACTCTGGTATTCTTGCCTGGAGAATCCCCATGGACAGAGGAGCCTGGTGGGCTACAGTCCATGGGGTCACAGAGTCGAACACGACTGAAGCAACTTAGCACACACGCACGTATGTCAGGTACTTCGCAAATACTGATTCATTTCATTCTTGAAATATCCCCATGAGAATAAACCAGGTATGCCTATCATTCCCATTTTTTAGATGAGGAGAATGAGGCATGCAGAGGTGAAGAGACTTGCCCAAGATCATGGGGATTAGGAAGAGACAGAGCTGGCATTTGACTCCCGATTGATGCTGCTTCCCCTACAATACATTGCTCCAAAGTATGCATCCAAACAGGATCTCAACTGAGAAGGTCCAGGTTGTTCCATTTTTTCATTCTTGTCTATTTAAAAAACCTAATTTAGAGAAGGTAGATTTGCCCCTCAGAATGCAAAGCAGAGTTCCCAGTCAATGAGAAAGTCATCCTACCCCCGTTTGAGATGCAGCTGAAACCCAAAGGACTGAGCATCCCCTTGAGGATGCAGGAACGGAAGGGTGAAATGCCTCCCTCTGGCCCAAGTATCTTTTCTCAACCAACTTCTTGTTACTCAGAGTGTGATATGAGGACCAGCAGCAATAGCAGCACCTGGCTCTCAGTTAGGAACACAGCATCTCGGCACATACCCCTCTCCACCTACTGATTCGAACCTTCATTTTAACAAGACCCTCAGGGGATTCTTATGCATGAAAAATAGAGAAGCATTGACCTAGGGGGCAACCTTTGAGATTGCCCTGACTCCTCACCAGATAGGAGCTCCCTGAGGGCAAAACTGTGTCATCATGTGCCCCCAGGTCCTTGCACAGTGCCAGGCACCTAGCAGGTACTCAGTGATGTGTGTTGAATGCGTAAATTTCTGAAGGAATCTAGCCACATACAGCCAGCTTAGGTACAGGTAGAATCATGTGCCAGGCACATCGTGCAGCCCTGCCTGCACTTGTCACCTGCTCTTGGAAGCTTCCCAAGGCAGAGGGTCCAGCCCTGGGGCTCCCTCCCAGCCCATGGTCCCATGAGGGAGGCCTGCCAACAGGAGGTTTGTGTCTATAGGCCTTAGACTTTGGATAGGATGCCAAACAGGCTTGCTTCTCCATCCTCCCATCCTGAAAACCCCAAGGAGGAACTTCGGAGGCACCTACACTCTGGTTTTGCTCTCTTCAGAGGGCCTGGTCTCCTCAGCACAAGTGACCACCGCCATCCCCGTGTCGTTTCTCAAAGGCACTCCCCTCCTGGAAATCCAGATCCCTTCCAAGGTGCAGAAGGTGCTGCCAGGTGCTGGCTACCAAGCCCTCCATGAGTGTGCAACCGAAATAAACCTCTGTTGGTATGGAAACGGGTCGAATTATTTTAAGAAAAAAAAATTGTTCCTTCATTAAGTCACGTTGTTATGGCAACCGGGATTAGGAAAGTTACTTGGCCAAGGAGGTTATGTTCAGTGTTTTGGGGCTGAAGAGTTTTCAGAAGAGCAGAAAACAATTTGTGAGCTCATCTCTCCGTCTCCTGGCTCTGCCTAGAGTAGGAGGGGGAGGGGAGGAAGAGGAGGGCCAGTTGAGAATCAAGCCGTCCCACCTGGGTGGGCTTATGCAGGGGGACTGGGGGCCGCTCTCAGGGGCCCTGCCTGTGGTGATGCAGGCTGAGGTCATAAAGGATATGTGGGAAAGGAAACTGCTGGGGAAGAGGATATCCTGACCAGAGGGCCAGCACTGCATGTGCAAGCAAGCTCACTACTCTGCTGCCAGAGGAGTGCTGCAACTTCCTGGAGTAAGGGAAAGGTGGGAGAGTTGAAGAAAAATCACAATAGCTACTCTTGATTGGGCCTTTACTGTGTGCTGGGCACTGAGCTAAGTCCTCGCCACTCTCACATTCAATCCTTGCAACAACCCTGCCAGGTAGTATTATTGCCTCAGTTCTTCAAATAAGGAGACAGAGTATTAGGTCAATGGGGTGACTTGTCGAAGGTGACACAGGAAGTGCAGAGCTGGGATTGGAATCTTAAGTCATTGTTTGCAGCCTCTGCTGCAAAGTCAAAGGACTAATCACCTGAAACAAGAAACCAGGTATTATCTTAAGCCCACATTCATTCATTCAGTTAAAAATCATTTATGGAGTACCTACTCTGTGCCAGGCCCTGAGAAGAGCATACACGTACTGCATCTGTTTCTTGCCTTCAGGGAGTCAGGAACCTTGTGGGGGAAGCCTTGCAGTAAGGTGGGTGCCAATACAGGCTGCCCCGGGCAAGATGCTAAGCAGTCAGGGAGCCCAACAGCCCTGAACAGAAGAAATGGCAAATCTGCCCTTCCTCAGAGGGGCCCTGCTCTCCCTTCCTGCTTCCCTCTCCCTTTCAGATATTCTGAAGTGCTCCTTAGACTTAGGAAACACTGTCCTTTGGCATGGAAAGCAGAGAGGTTGAGGGGCTCAGGCCAACAGAAGAGAGGTGCAAGAGCACCTGAGACTCCAAGGGTCAGGAAGGGAGGCAAGTCAGAGGGCCCAGCCTTGGTCAGGTTTTCTGCTTCCTTCCCTACAAGTCTGGGGAATGTACCATAAACCTCACAGTGACGGAGGTTAGGAGGCTGCTGTGAGGCGTCCTGGTCCCACTAGAAAAAGCGGGTTCCATCCGGCTAAACCGAGTCATGGCGCACCAAAGCTTTTCTTAACACCTAGCGAAATTTGTTGCTGCTTTTTAAATTGCCACTTAGTATTATGTGAATAGTGCTGAGGCACTTTGCCCTCTTTTCTTTCCAGCCTCAAATAGGCTACTGTTGTAAGATTATCACCAGTGTGTTGTGTGCCAGTTTGCTATCAGCACAGGCTGGGGCCTGGCTGAATAACAACTTAAGCAAGAGCCCCTAACCCAGCCCAAAACAAAGCCTTCAGAACCTGCCTGGAGGATCACCAACCTGGGACCCAGTGGGTACACCCTTATCCCAGCACAGCTTCGTCAGTGCTCAGCAGGGAATACAAAGGGGTTCCATCTGCACTCCAGAGACTCATTGAGGACCCTCACACACACACACACACACACACACACACACACACACACACACACACACGCTCACACCAGGTCTTGTGCAGTTTTGAGTGGGGGAATAAAATTTGCTAGAAATTAAACATCTCCATTCCCGTTTACTCCTCACTGCAAGGTAGATGCTATTTTCCTCATTTTATAGAAGATAAAATGGAGACCCTCAGAAGGCTAGGGAAATGCCCATGGTCACACAGATGGGAGGTCACAGAGCTGGGACTAAGAACCACAGAGGTTCTCATCCCTTACTGCTTCCTGGGCTGAAGAACCCCCCAGAAAACTGCCTTATGACTCTGTTGACTGCCTCAGCAGCCCCAAGGACTATTTACATTCTGCTCAGCATTAGCAAAGCCACTGTCCACTGGAATCACTGGGGATATATCTGATTAAGAAATCATATCTGTTTCTGCAAACTGGGTTGGGAAATTAACTGTCAGAGAGACCTGAATTTAAGTGTAGGGCTATTGTTTACTAGCTGCGTGATTTACAGAGCCTGTCAATCTTATTTTTAAATGAAAGTTCGTTGTAAGAATTAGAGACAGTATATATGCAGGGCTTACCTAATGCATGATATACAATAGGAACCGAATAAAGGGATAAAAGAATCATAAATAAAAGAATCATCTAGAGAGTTTTTTGAAAACAGCCCATGTTGGAGCCCTACTCCAGACCAAGTAAATCAAAATCCCTGAAGGTGGAGCCCAGGGATTAGTATTAAGTTCTGCAGATGGTTCTAAGGTACAAGTGGGGTTCCAGGAATGATGCCCATGGCTCCTGTCCACAAGCAGCTCCCAACAAATGGAAAAGACAGAGGCAAGCAAGGACAGCCCATTGAAGCCAGGACTACAACCGGGTACTGGGACAAGGGTTGGGTTGCCGCCTACTGCAGGCTATAAGCACCATCTAAAGCTAAATTAAAGCATTACAGAAAATTCCCTGGTGGTCCAATGGTTAAGACTCCATGATTCCACTGCCAAGGGTGCAGATTCGATCCCTGATTGGGGAACCAAGGTCCTACAGGCCATGCCAGGCGGCCAAAAGCAAACAAACAAATCCAGCAACAAGTAGCAGCTCCACAGTAGCATGTTAGCAGTGAGGAGGGGCTGCGCTGACCCTCTGCACACTCACATTCGGCCCCCCTCAGCATCAGGAGTGGATATATGCAAGGACACCTGGCTGGAGTGGGCTTCCCTGATAGCTCAGTTGGTAAAGAATCCACCTTCAATTCAGGAGACCCCAGTTCGATTCATGGGTTGGGAAGATCCGCTGGAGAAGGGATAGGCTACCCACTCCAGTATGCTTGGGCTTCCCTTGTGGCTCAGCTGACTGGAGTGAGATTCACTCGTTTATTCATTCAACGTGCATTTACCGAGCACCTACTGTAAGCTAGGCATTGTGGATACACTGGTGACCAAGACAAAGCCCCTTGCTTGGGGAGTTTACCTCCAATGAAAGGCAAACAAATAGGAAACAATAAAATCAATAGACCAGAAAAGTTTCAAATGGCGGAAGCACTATGAAGGAAAGCAAGAAGAGATGTGGCCAGGATGACTAGGATCTGGGCACCATAGGACTGCAGATCAAAGAAGGTCTACCTAAGAAGGTGATATTTGAGTGAAGACCCAGATGAAAGAAGAAAGCAAACCATGTGACTACCTGGTAGAAGAGTGTTCCCAGGCAGAGGGAGCAACCAGTACCAAGGCCTTGAAGTGGGCATGGGCTTGGCATATTTGAGAAGCAGCAAGAAGGCAGCAGTGACCAAAAAAGAGCTTGCAAGGAGAGTGGTAAGCGATGAGGCCAGAGAGGAGGCTAGAGGCCAGATGATGGTAGGGACTTTTCATTTTCATATAATGTGATGAGAAGCAATGGGAAGGTGTGCTGGGGAACAATAAGATATAATAAACTTTTTTCTTTAGTAACAGGTTTATTGAGATATTAATATGATTCATATGCTATACAATTCACCCATTTATTTATTTATATTGAATATAGTTGATTTATTAATACAATGTTGTATTAGTTTCAGGTATACAGTACAGTGATTCAGTTATATCTATATATGTATGAAAATATATGCACATATCTTTTCTAGATTCTTTTCCATTATATTTTATTACAAGACATTAAATATAGTTCTCTCTGCTATACAGTAGGTTCTTGTTGTTTGTTTTACACATAGTAGTTTGTATCTGCTAATCCCAAACTCTTAATTTATCCCTCCCCTCCCCTTTCCCCTTTGTAACTGTAAGTCTATTTCCTATGTCTGTGAGTCTATTTCTGTTTTGTAAATAAGTTCATTTGTATCATTTTTTAGATTCCACATATAAGTGACATCATATGATATTGTCTTTCTCTGTCTGACTTCATTTAGTATGATAATCTCTATCTAGGTTCATCCATGTTGCTGAAATGGCATGATTTCATTCCTTTTTATGGCTGAGTAGTATTCCTGTGTGTGTGTGGGGGGGGGNTCAGCTCTACTTTCCTCTTTTAAACTCTGCTACTTAGAACGACGACTCTCCAGGTAGAGTTTACTAAGATCTCTACAAGAATTATTTCTTTGTACCTTCGTAACCAGTTTACTTTTAAATGGTAGCATATCTGTTGATATATGGTCACTATGGAATCTACTAAGACATACTAGAATTTCTGCAGTTTATCAATTAGCTACCATGATCTTGGGCTTCCCTCGTGGCTCAAAGGTAAAGAATCCACAAGAGACACAGTTGATCCCTGGGTTGGGAAGATCCTCTGAAGAAGGAAATGGCAACCCACTCCAGTATTCTTTCCTGGAGAATCTCATGGACAGAGGGGCCTAGCACAGAAGGGCTGCAAAGAGTCAGACAAGACTTAGTCACTAAACAACAATGCTGATCTCATCTTGTGGCCTTTGTTTTGACACTTGAGTATGATACTGTGGTACACTTCTGACTTACCAAGGTTCTTTTTTGTGTATATAACAGCTTTATTGAGACATAATGCATGCATTTACCATACAGTTCATACATTTTAAAATGTACAATTTAGTGGGTTTTAGTGTATTTAAACAGTTGTACGACTGAACAACAGGAGTTCTGCAGTGATCACCCCAATCTTGGAACATTTTCAGTACCCTGAAAGAAACCTTAAACCCCCTTCCCAACCCTAGATAACCACTAATCTACTTACTATCTCTATGGATTTGCCTATTCTGGGCGTAGCATGTAAATAGAATCATTCACTATGTGGCCTTTTGTGTCTGGCTTCTTTGGTGTGGCATAATGTTTTCAAGGCTTATTGATGTTGTAATATGTCTCATTACTTCATTCCCTTTTATGACTGGATCAGTTCAGTTCAATTCAGTTACTCAGTTCTGTCCGACTTTTTGTGATCCCATGGACTGCAACATGCCAGGTTTCCCTGTCCTTCACCATCTCTCAGAGCTTGCTCAAACTCATATCCTTTGAGTCAGTGATGCCATCCAACCATCTCGTCCTCTGTCGTCCCTTTCTCTTCCCGCTTTCAGTCTTTCCCAGCATCAGGATCTTTTCCAATGAGTCAGCTCTTCTCATCAGGTAGCCTAAATATTAGAGTTTCAGCTTCAGCATCAGTCCTTCCAAATGAATATTCAGGGTTGATTCCCTTTATGATAAACTGGTTTAATCTCCTTGTTTAATCTCCTTGTTGTCCAAGGGACTCTCAAGAGTCTTCTCCAACACCACAGTTCAAAAGCATCAATTCTTCAGTGCTCAGCCTTCTTTTTGGTCCAACTCTCACATCTGTACATGACTACTGGAAAAACCATAGCCCTGGCTATATGGACCTTTGTCAGCAAAGTAATGTCTTTGCTTTTTAATGCACTATTTAGGTTTGTCACAGCTTTTCTTCCAAGGAGCAAGCATATTTTAATTCCATGGCTCCAGTCACCATCTGCAGTGATTTTGGAGCCCAAGAAAATAAAGTCTCTCACTGTTTCCTTCGTTTCCCCATCTATTTGCCATGAAGTGATGATGCCATGATCTTAGTTTTTTGAATGTTGAGTTTTAATCCAGCTTTTTCACTCTCCTCTTTCACCTTCATCAAGAAGCTTTTTAGTTCCTCTTTGCTTTCTGCCATAAGGGTGGTGTCATCTGCATATCTGAGGTTATTGATATTTCTCCTGGCAATCTTGATTCCAGCTTGTGCTTCATCCAGCCTGGCATTTCACATGGTGTACACTACATATAAGCTAAATAAGCAGAGTGATAATATACAGCCTTGACAACAACAACCAGTCTGTTGTTCCATGTCCAGTTCTGTTGATTCTTGACCTATATACAGGTTTCTCAGGAGGCAGGTAAGGTAGGCTGGTATTCCCATCTCTTTAAGAATTTTCTACAGTTTGAAATCCACACAGTCAGAGGCTTTATTTTAGCATATGACTGGATAGTATTCCATTGTATGACTACACCATATTTTGTTTATTTTTTTATCTATTCATCAGCTGATGCACACAAGTTGCTTCCTCTTTTGGCTATTGTAAATGATGTGGCTATAAATATTCATTTACAAGTTTTTGTGTGGATGTGTGTTTTCATTTCACTTGGGTGTATGCCTAGTAATGGAAGTACTGGGTTGTATGATGACCTCATATTTAATATTTTGAGGGACTGACCGTTTTCCAAAGCAGCTGCACTATGTTACATTCCCACCAGCAGTGTGTAAGAGTACCAGTTTTTTCACATCCTCATCAACATTTGTCAGAATTTTTTATTCTAGCCATCCTAGTGGGTGTGGAGTGGGATCTCACTGTGTTTTTTATCTGTATTCTCCTAATGACTAATGATGTTGAACATCTTTTATGTGCTTATTGGCCATTTGTATATCTTGGAGAAATGTCTAATCAGATCTTTTACCCATTTTTGAATTCAGTCATTTGTCTTTTTATTACTGATTTGTAAGAGATGTTTATATATTCTGGATACAAGTCTTTTATTAGATACATGATTTGCAAATATTTTCTGGCATTCTGGAGGCTATTTACTTTTATGTATGTATTTATTTATTTTTGTCTGCCTTAAGCCTTTGTTGCAGTGCATGGGCTTTCTCCAGCTATGGCAAGTGGGGACTGCTCTTTCATTGTGGTGTGTGAGCTTCTCGTGGTGGTGGATTCTCTTTGTTGTGCGGCACAGGCTCTAGAGTGTGCCGGCTTTAGTAGTTGTGGTGTGTGGGGCACACACTTAGCTGCCTCGTGATACGTGGGGTCTTCCTGGACCAGGGATGGAGCCTGCATCCCCTGAACTGGCAGGTGGATTCTTAACCACCGGGTGGTCAGGAAGTCCAGGCTTTTTTACTCGCTCAATGGCATTGTTTATAACACATTTTTAAAATTTTAATAAATTCCAGTTTATTTTTTCTTTTGTTATTTGTACAGTGTGTCACAACTAAGCAACTGTTATATAATCCAAGATCTCAAAAATTTACATCTATATTTCCTTCTCGGTTTTATAGTTGTAGTTGTTATGTGTAAGTCTTTGATCTAATTTGAGTTTAATTTTGTGTAAATGTAAGAAAGAATTCCCAAGTTCATGCTTCTACATGTGGAGATCCAGTTGTCCTAATACCACTTGTTGAAAAGACTGTTTGTTCTTTCCCCATTGAATGAATTTGGCACCCTTGTCAAAAATCAGTTGGCCATGAGTATTATTTCTGGATTCTCAATTCTGTTCCATTGGTCTATATGCTATCCTTATACTAGTAGCACATTATTTTAATTACTGTGCATGTGTGCTCAGTTGTATCCGAATCTTTGCAACCCAATGGGTTGCCCACCAGGGTCCTCTGTCCGTGAAATTCTGCAGGCAAGAATACTGGGGTGGGTTGCCATTTCCTACTCCCAGTAGCTTGGCATGGAGTTTTGAAATTGGTGGGAAGTGTGAGTCCTCCAACTGTGTTCTTTTTTAAGTTTGTTTGGGTCCCTGGAATTTCCATATGAATTTTAACCTCAGCCTGTCAATTTCTACAAGGAATTCAACTGGACTTCTGATCCAAATTGCATTCCATCTGTAGATCATTTTGGAGAGTATTGCCATCTTAACAATGTTAAGTATTTGGTCTTTCCATCTGTTTCAGTCTTCTTTCTTTTGTAAGTTTTCAGTGTACAACTCTGGCACCACTTTTGTTTAATTTTTTCTAAGTATTTTATTCTTTTGATGATATTGTAAATGGACTTATTTTCTTAATTTTACTTCAGATTGTTCATTACACATATATAACAATACACTTTTTATATTGATTTCATATCTTACAACTTTGTTGAATTCATCCATTACTTTGAATAGTTTTTAGTGGATTCCTTAGAATGTCTATATACAGGATCATGTCATCTGTCCTTTTTCCTTTCCAGTCTTTCCAGTGCCTTTTATTTCTTTTTCCTATCAAATTGCTCTGGCTAGAACCTCCAGTNTGGAGCCTGAGATGTGTATAAGAGACAGGTTGCAAAGCTGCAGGAGGCACAGTCTCTATAGAGAGAACCTTCTTCTCTCCTCTCAGAACTAAGGAGTCCTTCACATTGGAGTTGAAGAGCAGGCTTTGGACCTCTCTCGCTCTCTCTTTGGCATTCTGGGAAGGAAAGGCCAATTAACCCACCTCTGGAACCCCAAGAATGGCAAATCTTCTGCGAAGACCTGTGGCTGGAGACTGCAGTCCAAGGCCTGGCCAGGGGAGGAGACCACCATCCCTAAGGAAAGAGTCACTCCTTACAAGGTCAAATTGAGTTGTTGCTGCTGCTTTCTCCTCCTCCTCCCCGACCTAACTGCCTACCCTTTAGGCAATGTCAAGGAAGGGAGTAGGGCATGAAATATTGGGCTGTGTCCGCTAGGGATGCCCAGGAGAGCAGTGAAGTAAGAGGAAAGGGTCCCAGATCTGGCGAGCTCTCAGGCCCTAAGCCCATGGTCTGTGGGAAGGTGGAACCAGCTTGCTCAGTCAGTTGAAGACAAGTCTCAGCTGGGTGATCCACTGGACATGTGGCTTTGCATTCTCTCACTGGGCTAATTGGAGGGGCCTCTTCAGGGCCCTCCTGCTGGAGGGGTGACCTGAAGCAAGTGTAGGCTTCCAGGTACGTTGCTTGATAGCATACTGCTGTCCACCAATTATACCTAGTAAGTGGCTTCAGTGGCTTTAGAAGTTCAGTGGAGCCTGTCCAGGGCAGAGCAGTGAGCCACTGGGTGAAGTCCAGGTTAGCCAGCCAGAGGATTAAACCATAGAATACAGTGTGAATTAACACAGGAGAGGTGAGGGCTTGGAACTAGAGGGGAAATACAAGAGGGTGACCAGTTCATTTATGGGAACAGGCCCAGAAACCTGCTCTCTAGATCCTGGCAGGTATGAGCAGAGTGCACACTGAGAGGACGGCTATCACTGCGCCCTCCTTTCCCGAGTGTCACTCCCCAGTCAAGGCCATGGGATGGTCTGGAGTCCTCCAGGTCTTCGGGTTCTGCAGGTCTGGAACTCTCTTAAGCACTGGTCAGTGAATGCGGCAGGTGTGGCAGCGAAAGCAGGGGCAGGGAACACGGTGGAAGGGTGTGTTGTGGGGGAGGGGCAGCTCACTCCAGCGCTCACACGCGAATGCGGCCCCGTGCAGCCCGGTGGCCCCCCTGCCTCGGAGTGAGGCGAAATAGCACTGGGGGACGGCGTCGAATTTGGCGTTGCCCCAGGCGACCTGCGCGGCGAATTAGCGGCGGCGAACTGTAGAAAGGTGAATTGGTACCTGGAAGGCCCTCCAGAAGTGGGAGTCGATTCTGGTTCCTCCGTCTGCTGGGCTGTATGATGGGAGGCGACACATCTAGGAAGTTTTCATGATAGTAGCCAGAAGTCTGGGATGAAGCGTTGGCATAGGTGGGCTCCATCTCCATCAGCTCATCCAGGTCATCGTCTTGGGTCTCATCCTCTGTCTCCTGCTCCTGCTCGGGCTCTTGCTCGGGCTCCTGCTCTGGTTCCTGGCGGCCACCCTCATGTTCCTCTTCTTTCTTATTCTTACTCTGATCTTCCTCCTCCTTCTTCCTCTTCTTCCTCATCCCCTCCTCTTCCTCCTCTTCCTTCTCCTCCTCTTCTTCCGCCTCCTCTTTTTCCTCCTCCTCCTCCTCCCCGTCCTCCTCCCCTTTCTGTTTCAGCTCCTTCCTCATCTCTTCCTCCCTTTTCCTCCTCTTCTCCTCCTCCTCCGCCCTGGTCTCTTGTTGGATTGCTCTCACGCGCCTCCGCTGGTCCTTGTTGAGAATCCTGCGCCTGCGTGCCTCTTCATCTTGATCCCCACTGTGGCACTCTTCTCCCTCTTCACCTTCGAGAGTACGGTCTGCTGCAAAAGGGAAGAAGATATTGCGAACTCCAGGGAGTGGCATTGGCTTGGGGACACGCACTTTTCTTTCTATCTCCACACACTCGAGAATCAGCTCGTCCAGGTCGGCCATTTCAGTTGACCATAAGAGCTCCTTGCGGAAGAACTCTGATAAGCCTTTGAGGAACTGGTTTTGAAGGCGGCAGTCATCCCAAGACAAGAATTGAGCCAGGAACTGAAAAGCATCTGCATAGCTGCCCAGGGTACAGTCTCCCTGCTTGAGCTTGCGGATGGCTTTTTTTGCCACGCTTGGGGGAATGGGGCCACAGAATTGCTTACGGATTTCATCTAGGAAGCGCGGAAAGTTGGCATGCAGGGGGCTTCCTTCCTGGGTGACTGAGACGGCCCAGTCCTTGGCTTCGCCAGCGAAAAAGGAGATCAGAAAGGCCACCCGCTCAGCGCCCCCGGGGAAATGATCCTCATGGTCGGCTATGAAAGTCTCTAGCTGCATCAAGAATTCAGCCAGGTAGACTGGGTCGCCCGAGAAGGGCTCTATCTCAGGCCGCTCCAGCGGCGGCAGAAGAGGCTGCGGGGGCA
>SJYV01016419.1:0-27403 GCA_006410875.1 Neotragus pygmaeus | reverse complement strand
CGGGAAAATGCGACAGCGACTGCCCACTCGAGGTCGTCATGGCGACAGCCAGTGAACGTGTTCCTCTCCTCGGGCAGGCCCCCGAGTGTAGAGGAGCTGCTTCGCGAGGCGCAGCTCAATCTCCAGAGCCTGTTGCAAGGTACTGAGAGGGAGGGGGGCTGCGGCCAGAGGCCACGGGCGCAGCAGCGGCTAGAGGGAGGCGACGAAGAAAGGACAGGGACCCGCGAGAGAAAAGGAGAGAATAGTAGAAAACCTACTGAAAAACAAAAGACACACTTGCTATCTTTCACCTTCCAAACTACTGACTCCAAAAGACCCTAATTTTAAGGCTGTTTACACCCCTTGCTCCGAGGCCGAGACAGAGCCATGAGTCAAATCATTTACAAAGAACACCAGACGAGAGACTCCGAAAATGTGGGTCCACATACCCTCAGGTCTTCTCTTGCCACATCACCCAAGCCTTTGGAATTGTGGCACCTGAAGACAAATGAGGCATCATCAGGGTCTGCCTCTCTGGGCTTCACTCTCTCTGCTTTTGAAATAACCTTGTTCATGTGTCTCCTGGGTCACTCCTGCCTCACCAAGTAAGCCCAATACACAGCACTCAGACTTCATCTCATTCCCAATTCCCAACTCAGTGTCTTTGAGGTATACCGATGAGCACCTTGTACACAAAGCTGGGTCCACACAACCAGAGAAACAGCCCAGTCATAACACCTGAGCAGTCAGACTGCTCGCACCAGGTGGAGTAAGAAAACCCATACTTTGAAATCAGACAGAGCCAGAATCTGATTTGAATCCCACACCTAACTAGCTGTGTGACATTATGCATATTACCCAACCTCTCTGAGCTTCAGATCAGTCAGTCGTCTTCAAAATGGGGATTCCAGTTCCCAACATGGCAGAATTTTGTGAAAACTAAAAATAGGGTATTCCTAAACCAATTAGCAACAGTATCTGGCAGCTGGGTAAAATGATACTGATAAAATGCAACATTGGCTCCTGATTGGTGTCCTTTGGAACACAGGCTGATCTAGACACAATGTTAAAATTAACGTAAAAGGAAAAAACAATGTGGTCCCTAATAGATCTTACAGTATGAAAAACATACACATTGACCAGTGGGATTTATCCAATATAAGTGGCAAAAGGATTAAAACTCAATGCTATGAGAGAAACTCAGGGTGCTGCAAATATCTGGATGGAGATTACAAGGGGCATGCATATATCAGAATTCACTGAAATGCACACTGAAGATTTGTGTGCTTTATTGTAGGTAAATTAGATCTCAAGAAAAAAAAACAAAACCCCAGTGCTAGTCACAAGCTCCTTATACCCTCCAGGCACTCATTGTCCCACTCGAGGCTCTTTTCCAAGCAGAGAAGCCCTTCCTCCCTCTTCCTCACTCCAATCCTTAGACTTTCTTCCAAGTTCTATGCTTGCTGACTCCAAGAAGACCTTTAACACTAGTTCTTCACTTTGCACCATTCCCTCCCTAAGCAGTCATACAAGGCCCTTTGTACCATCTAGCTCAAAAGGACTTGTATAGTTCTGAACTGATTTTCCTTTTACTTACTCATTTGTTCATTTACTCATTCTTCTGCTAATCCCAGGTATATATTTTGTCCACCTAACCAGACTGGGCTTCTCAATGTAAAAGATCACATCTCTCAGAACTCTCAGGTTTCTGGGAGCACCTGGCATAGGGCTGCATCTGCAAGAGGGCATTTGTTGAATGAACATTAAAAGCGAAAAGGGGTCTTACCAGCTGTCATTTATGCATTACCAACAAAGGCTAACTTTTATGGAGAATATAAAACTTCAGAGTGGCTACCCAACTGGACAACAGCCATGACCCCTACCTCCCTGCCAAGGCAGTGACAAGCTTAGAGAAGCAAGATTCCAAGGGACACCGTGAGCCTTGTGTTCTGATGAGAGGAGCTGCCCTGCACAAAGTCAGTGTGCTCCGTGTTACCGCCATGGGCAGAATGAGGACAGGTGGGTGGAAACCTAGGGGGAGGTGGATTTCACCTCAAGATAAGGAAGAACTTTCCATATGCCTGCCAGCCCCAACTGTCCTTGGATGGAATGAGCCACCTTGGGAGGAAGGCTGCTTCCCTTCTCTGCAGGCAGGTGTGTGCGGAGGCTCAAGAAACACCTGGAAGGGCTGCTGAGGAGGAAACGGGAGCCTGCAATGAAACATTGGACCAGAGAACCCTCGAGGGCCCTCCTGAATCCAAGTTTCTATGATTTTTCAAGTCTCTGTTCAAATGTGCAAGATCTGACTGTTGGTTCTTTAACCTCACTTCCTTCATTCATTGAATCCATCACTTAAATATAACCCATTCAAACCTTCTGCATCCTTCTTATTCCCTGACAATGCCCTAAACTTCTCTTTCTCCCCTGCCACTACCTCTGCCTTCCCTCTCTTTCACCTTGGCCCCACTGGAACTGACATCGCCCCCCACCACAGTGGGGCTAAGGTGCAGGAAACCAAGCCCTTAGAGGCTAAGGTAAGAGTTCTCGGCATCCAAGGGAAACTTCAACATTGGATTTTCCAAGGCATATTTCTTTGTGCTTCACACAGGTCATGTCCCTGGTAGGGTTGCGTAAAAACCTAGAGAGCTGCAGGGCTTCAAAGAGAGGGCCTTGGAGCAAAGAATGGCCAAAGGCATCTGCATCCTGAGCCTCTAACCTGAGTTGAACACTTATCATGGGGGCCATGGAGACAAAGGCTTAGTCCCTGAACCAGCACAACTCAAATCCATTGACTCTCTTTTCTCCTCATAGGAAGTAGGCATTTTTCCATTCCTGAATCCAGAGGCTCAGACGCTGGGAACGAACTTAAACAATGCAAGTCAGACCTGGCAGCTAGAGCAGGAGCCCCCAGCTTGTGGTCCTTACCCAGCCCGGCGCTTGGCCGTGGCTCCCTAGAGTGTGTATCCACTGTGCTATTTTTCAGAAGAATATGAGGAACAGTACTCGGAGGCCAGACTTCTGGGGCAGACCTTCCGCTCTGCTGATGAGGCCCCTGAGCCCACCCCCAGCCCAAGGCTCCAGTCTGCCAGGCGTCTGGAGTTTGTACTGATGGTGAGTTGCCTCTTCCCCCACCTGGGAGAGCCAGCGTGCAGAGCTTGCCCCACGCCCTTTGACAGGGGACCTGAAACAACTTTCATTACCCACTGGAAGCTGCTACTTACCTCTACTCACCAGCAGAGCCATCCCGAGGCCCCACTGAGGTGGGCCCTGCACAGCAGGCATCTGGCCTGGCAGCCTATCCACGATTTCCTGCCTCCCAGGTGAAGCCTCTGACCACCCTGCCTAGACAGCCATCCTGTGGGCACAGTTCATCTCCAGTTGGAAGCACACCCTTCCCATCACCTTCTTTCCCAACAGCCCACAAAATGGCAGCTGAGCGAGGATGAGACTACCATGCAGGGTGTGAGGGCCCCTGAGGCCTCCCTGAGCCTGCCTACCACAGCCGACAAGCAAGCTGCCTGGAATAGCCCCTTTCCTCTGCCCATCCTAGAGGAGAAGCGGTGGCTTCAGTCTTGTCCCACACACTCTGACATCGTGCCCATCAACGTCTCCGGTAGAGTTGCTTAGCATCACCTCTGTTGCTTCCCTCCATGCCAACTATAGATCATCCTGTCCAAATGCACTGGGTGCTGGGGGAGGGAGCAAGACTTTCTTTGCTACTGGCTCACCCCGCACTGTCAAGGTCATGGATCTCACCAGGGAATGGAGGCATGCTCTTTCTTCACTTTCTACTGGCCCTGCCACGCTAACTGAGACCATTTGATGGCAAAGGAAACTCTTACCAGAAAACTCTAAAACTTTATGAATTTGTGTGCTCTTTGGAGCATTGTGGAAACTTAGAGTGTATGAGTTATGTTTGGTTTGGGGAAAGAAAACTTGTGCCAGAAGCTGGGTTTTGAGCACACAGATAGGAGTTTCAGGGGATGTGTGGGGTTCAGGGTGCTGGTGATAAATAGTAAGATCAGACACAGAGCACAGACCAAGGGCCTTGCAGCACTTTGAGTCGTCACTCTGTCTCCTAGTGGGGGTGGGCCGCCTCCTATTGTGTAAGATCAGAGAGGAACCCGGAACTACCTTGAGATGGGAAAACTACTGTACACAGCTCAGCTGGCTTTTTCTCTGGGGACATGTGGAACCCTCTACCATGCCCATTATTAATTCATTCACTACACTTCACCAGCTATAAGTGGTAGAGGAGGAAGGTCAACCATTTCAGGAGATAGGACCAACAACTTGATGAGATCAAGACCTCCTAACCCAAGGGGACCAGAGGCACCCTGTGAGCCAACATTGGCCTGTGGTGTGCTGGAAAAAGTTGATGAAAAGGATAAGGACAGCTCTGGCCACAGGTGGTGATACTCCCTGGATATGAGGTCATCCGACGCCACTGGTGTCATCTCAGGAAATCAGAGGCAGGAAACAGAGCTCAGAGCCTCAGGATATATACCCAGAAGTGTGAGGGCCGAGAGGAAAAGCTCACAGTGATGGTGGGCACTTTGTTTTTGAACTTCTCCCTTGCCCTCAATGAGGCTGGCCCTGTGTTTTGTCCACAGAGCCACTTACCGGGGAAGGGGGTACCTATGTGTCCATGGGACTGAGAGGGGAGGGTTTGGTTAGGCAGCCGCTGAAAGAGAGACAGTGGTGGGAGGCAGCAAACTGCAGTCCACTGCCCTCACCCTGTCCCTGCCCTAGCAACTCCATAGAAGCAAAGACTGAACCAGTGCTTTGAGAAAAGTAGATCTCAGTCACCACGCAGGGCGAACTTTGATCAAACCTGATCAGGGGGCTGGAGGGCAGGTTATCTGACTGCTTCCTGGATGCCGGGATGGGGCAATTTCTTGGAGACACTCATTGGCCCAAGTTAAAGCATTCTCTGAGAAAAGATTGCAATCAAACAACATCTAGTCTCAACCTGTCTCTCCACATCAGGGGTTCTCACTCCAGGTTGTACATCTGAACAATCACCTGGGGAGTCTGAGAAAATGCTTCTACCTGGGCCGTATTCCCAGAGTGTTAAGTGTTCTGAGATGGGGTCCCGTTGTTAGAGTTTGAAAAGCCACCCAGTTTATTTCAATATAAAACCAGGATTGAAAACCACAGCTCTCAGCCACCTAAGACTCACAGGTGACCCCAGGGTGGACCTCTGAAATTCAGCATGCATGCTTTGGAGCTGCGGGTGCCCAGGGCCTAGATGGGAGGGATGGGGAAGAAGGGTCACCTGCCTGAATGCTATTCATTCTCATCGCTACTGCCATCATCCCTTCTGTCTACCTCAGGCCAGTTTCTACCGTACTGTGAACAGAAACCAGGATGCACCCAAGTGTCTTTATTTTGGCTACAGGGCAGCAGTTTGATAAACATGCAAGTTTGCGACACTCGTTGTTTAACACAGAGACAGCCGTGAACCCCAAGTCCACCCTGAGGCGGAGGCGGACCATTATTGGATTCTCTAACTATTCCCAGCGAGACCAAGGTGACCCCACCATAGCTGATCCCCCAAACCTTTTCCCTTGCTCACTCTTACCATTTCTGTAACCCAAGTGTTATTGCTGTGACAGAGAACAGGAGTGATTGGGGGAGAGGGGGACTTTGGACATCTTGAAAAAGGCAATATATTAATAGTAATTAAGGATAACCAAAAGCCTTTTGTAAAGGGCAGCAACTGAAAAAGGACAAGAGATCTCCAGGCTAATAAATTTGTTATGTTATTGTTTTCCCATTATAAGTAGAATATAGCTATATATGTCAACTTTAGACGGATAAAGAAGGAAATCATCACTAAAAGTAGCATCTTCACAAAACCATTACTGCCATTAAATGAATGCCATCCAAAGAGCACAGACCAGAGAAATGTGAATACAAATTCTGGCCTCTCCACTTAGTAACTGTGAGGCCTTAGCCAAGTTCCCTAACCTCTTTGAGCTTCAGCTTCTTCATCTGCGAATGGGGATGATGATTCCAACCCATGGAGTGGTCGTGAGGATTAGAGTTACTGTATGTAATTTTCCTACCGTGTGCCCGGTACATAGTATGTGTTCAGCAAACAGTGGCAGTTATTATAAATTATCATAAGAGTAGTCATCCTCATCGTCATCCTCATAACAGTAATAATTGTTATGCATATGAGAAACCTTTGGGGGTTTTCAACATCTGAATGGTTTCCTCACATTGTAAGTTATCCTCACTTTCTCCCTGTGCCAATCTGAAAAGCCAAGAATGCAACCAAACTGAACTTTTCAGCTGTGGCATATTCCCACTGTGCTGCTGGAACTGAAGGTCACGCTGCTGCTCTTTGTCAGTTTGAAAGCCTCTGCTCTCACCTCTGGGGAGGTGAATGCTGAGGGCTGTGGTGGCTTCCTGAGCCTGCGGGGAAAACCTGGGGGGAAAAAACCGTGGCTGTCCCACATGCTACTTCAGCTCTGAAAGGCATATTCAAAGCTGGAAAGTCAGAGATGTACATATGTCCCCTCTGTCTTGAACCTCCCTCCTATGGCTGATTCATGTTGATGTATGGCAAAAATCAAACCAATGTTGTAAAGCAATCATCCTTCAATTAAAAAAAAATATATATATATATGTGTGTAACATATATATATATAACACCAGGGCTTCCCTGGTGGCTCAGAGGTTAAAGTGTCTGCCTCCAATGCGGGAGACCCGGGTTCGATCCCTGGGTTGGGAAGATCCCCTGGAGAAGGAAATGGCAATCCACTCCAGTATTCTTGCCTGGAGAATCCCATGGACGGAGAAGCCTAGTAGGTTACAGTCCACGGGGTTGCAAAGAGTCGGACACGACTGAGCAACTTCACCTCATATATATTTTAAAAAGCTGGAAAGTCTTTGGCAGCCCTCTGGAAAATTCAAGGGCACCCTGTGACTCACTGTGTGGTGATGAGTAAGGACTCAACTTCCCCAGCATCCTCACCTATGGAAAGGAAGAACCAAGGAATTCTGACCAAGCTATTGGCAAATGCTTCTTGACGAAAAATCGGTGATTCCGTCTCTTTGGTAACAGCTGCTGCTGGGGGATCCCTAACCACACCACTAACATCCTGTGTTTACCTCCTCCAGGTCACAGCAACAGCCCAGCAGGCAGTGTGGCCCGCTCTACCACCTCAGACATCAGGCCCAGCCACTCAGTTCCAGAAAGTGTTCATGGAAGAGTTGCACTTGGTCAGGAAGCTCGGTTCCCAAATCTCACCTCACCAGTACTAAGAAATCCTAACCCCCCTGGAATGGAGAGCATGGGGATGGTGTACAGCATTCCTGGTTCTTGCAATGGACCAACAGAATCGACATTCTCTGCTTCCTGGAAGGGGGATGCTTTTACCTATGTGACTCCAAGTGCCACTGCTCAGAGCAGTCAAGTCAATGAAAATGGAAAAAATCCTTCCTCTGGGAATTCTCGGGTCTCTCTGCACACGCTGCCACCTCTTGTTCCCAAGGAGGCTGCTACCCTCTTTGTCACTCGTGATATCCCAGCAGGGTGCAGTGGGCCTGCTGGCTACTCTCAGCATCCTACTCAACGAAGCCAAGTATCAGAACGACCCTCCAAGATTGGCCTTCTGACCAGTGGTACCTTAAGGCTGGAGACAGGCCCAGGTGGGGCCAGCAGGTTCCGGGAGCGGTCACTGTCTGTACCCACAGATACAGGTACCATGGATGTGGACTACGAGGAGGAGCAGAAGGCCAGTGAAGCCTGTGCCCTACCTTATGCCAGTACGAGTTCTGAGGGCAGTAACAGTGCTGACAACATTGCCTCCCTCAGTGCCCAACAGGAGGCCCATCACAGAAGGCAGAGGTCCAAGAGCATCTCACTCAAAAAGGCCAAGAAGAAGCCTTCCCCTCCGACTCGCAGTGTCTCACTGGTCAAAGATGAACCAGTCCTCTTGCCGGAAGGTGGGTCAGTACTACCCAAGGACCAGAGGCCCAGGAGCCTTTGTCTCTCCTTGGAACACCAAGGACATCACTCATCCCACCCAGATACTCAGGGTCACCCAGCTGTGCCAACCTTCAAAGACCCAGAAGGTACACAATTCGCCCATCACTGGTATCTTACTGACTGGAAGTCCGGTGACACCTACCAATCCTTGTCCAGCTCCAGCACTGCCACTGGCACCACAATCATTGAGTGCACCCAAGTTCAGGGCAGCTCAGAGTCTCTTGCCTCCCCTTCCACTTCCAGAGCCACGACGCCTTCTCAACTTTCCATCGAGGTGGAGGCCAGGGAGGTATCCTCTCCAGGAAGGCCTACTGGGCTGATGTCACCCTCCAGTGGATACTCCAGCCAGTCAGAGACACCAACACCCACTGTCTCCATGTCCTTGACCCTGGGCCACTTGCCCCCTCCAAGCAGCAGTGTCCGGGTGCGTCCAGTGGTACCTGAGAGGAAGTCATCACTACCCCCAACATCACCGATGGAGAAAATGTCCAAGTCACGGCTATCGTTTGACCTACCATTGACCTCTTCAGCCAACCTGGATCTGTCTGGGATGAGTATCTCAATCCGAAGCAAAAACAAGGTGAGCCAGCATCATTCAGATACAAATTTGGGGGCCAAGCTGGCCCAGAAAACTAGCCCCAACCAGCCAGTCATGCCCATGGTTACTCAGTCTGACTTACGTTCTGTTCGCCTGAGGTCAGTCAGCAAGTCTGAGCTGGAAGATGACATTGAGAGCCCTGACTATGCTGAGGAGTCAGGAGCTGAAGTCTTCACCTTGCCAGAGAGGAAGATGAAACCTCCCATAGCCGAGAAGCCCCCTCTGGCCCGAAGGCCTCCAAGCTTAGTCCACAGGCCACCATCTGTCCCTGAGGAGTACCCACTAACTTCGCCTACCTTGGCTATGACTCCTAAGAGCTCAGTTCAGCACATAAGGCCACTCCCTCAAGATATCTACACAGTGGTGCGGAAATCAAAGTCCTCCAGCTTCCCTGAGAGTAGAAGCCCAGGGGAGTCCACAGCACCCTCATCTCTTGTTTTCACACCTTTTTCCAGTTCCTCTGGTGCTTTCTTCTCAGGAACACAGCAACCTCCCCAGGGAAGTATGGAGGATGAGGGCCCTAAGGGGAGAGCCCTGCCTGAAAGAATTAGCCTCCAGAGCCAAGAAGAAGCTGAGAAAAAGAAAGGCAAGATTCCACCTCCTGTACCAAAAAAGCCCAGCGTGCTGTACCTGCCTCTCACTTCACCCATGGCTCAAGCGGAGGCCTATGTGACTGAACCAAGACTGCCCCTCAGCCCCATCATCACCCTGGAGGAAGATGCCAAGTGTCTCCCAACTGATGACCACCTGCCATCTGCTGGTACAAGGGTGACCTCAATGCCACAGTCCAACAGTGAAAGGGAAGCAAGTCCTCCAGGTTAGTAAAATGTCTGTGGGCTTTCCTTTCAAGCCCAGAAGAGACAAGAGTGAGGATGGGGTGCCAGAGGCAGAAGCAAATGCCCCCAGATAATGAGCCTGATCCCAGGGCAACCATATCAAGAGTGGATACCTCTTGAGGTTTGAGTTACTCTAAATTGGTCTCACTGCCCTTGGGATCAGGACTGATCCAGGGGTTGGGGGGATCTCCACAGCGATCAGTGGAGTATGGGACAGTATGAAATAGTCTACCCTGGAACCCCCCGGACTAAGTACCCTCCCAGTCTGAATTCAAGTGCCATGGCAGACTGGCGGGCTTCAAGCAGTGTAATATATTACCACCAGCAGCTTCTCAGTGTTTTCTAGAGGAAAGGGGGCTCACTTTCTTGGATGGTTTGAGCCTATCTCTGCCTGGAACCATAAGACCAAGCTAGATGATATTTCATATCCTTTCAGTTTTTTTTTTTTCTTGTCTCTTTTTGTTTTAACTGTGGTAAAATACATATAATGTAAAATTTACCATCTTAACCATTTTGAGGGCTTCCCAGGTGGCACTAGTGGTAAAGAACCTGCCTGCCAGTGCAGGAGACATAAGAGATATGCGTTCAATTACTGGGTCAGTAAGATCCTCTGGAGGTGGAAATGGCAAGCCACTCCCAGTATTCTTGCCTGGAGAATTCCATGGACAGAGGAGCCTGGTGTGCTCTAGTCCATAGGGTTGCAAACAGTCGGACAGGACTGAAGCAACTTAGCATGCATGCAACCATTTTTAAGTGCACAATTCAGTAGGTGTTAAGCACATGTATAGTGTTGTGCAACCATCACCACCATCCATCTCCAGAACTCTCTACATCTTGCAAAATTGAAGTCAGTACCCAGTCAACAATAACTCCCCATCATCCTCTCCCCCCAGCCCCTGGCAGCCACTCTTCAACTTTCTGTCTCTATGAATTTGACTCCTATAGGGACCACATATAAGTGCAATTATATAGTATTTGTCTTTTGATGACTGGCTACTTCATTTAACATAATGTCCTCCAGGCTCATCTGTGTTTCTCATCCTTTTTGAAACCCTTAACACAAACATCAAAATCTTATGGCCTTCCTTAAGCTGATTTGGATTTTCAACATAAGTTAAATCATTGTAACTAAAACAAGCAAACAAGTCAAAGCCACAGGTAATTTTAGAATCTGCTTCCTCAAACTTCACAGGCTCCCTCTGAGATTCAGATAGGTCCCACTTCCACCCACTGGTTGAGTCATTGCTTTAGATTGTTCTCAGCTCCTTGAGTTTTAAAAATGATACATTTAAAACAAGAGAATGCTCAGGCAACCTAAGCATTGTTGTAATGGAAAAGTCATGAGAAAACAGGGAGCCAGGCTGGTCTTCCTCACTCCCTCCACATTGTGCAGGCCAAATCACTAACCTTGGGAACATCTTGTTCTCTGCAGAACGGAGACAACAAGTTTTTGCCCTGCTTCCCTCCCAGAGTTGCTCTGAACATCAGATGAAATACATCTGAGAATGTGCTCTGTCCTAATGATTGTGGTCAAAGTAATTCTTTCTGGTTTTTATGCCTAGGGAGTTCAGTGGAACCAAGCACCGAAGAAAAAAGTGTAATCAGTGATAAAACAGCCGAGTGGATTGCAGAAGATGATGATGATGTGTTTGTGGCTTCACGTACAACTGAAGATTTATTTACTGTGATCCACAGGTCTGGACCAATTTCTTTAATTCCCATTATAATTGCCTTCCCTCCTTATACCAGAAGAAAAACTGCTACCTCTAAGCATTAGATTGGAAACTGGAGACTAAGTTCAGATGTCCACGTATGTGAACACAGTCCAGGGCCTCACATCTCTGATTCACTGACATCTTCGGGTGAAGTGGAGGAGGGGCAGGCAGGGAAGGGAGGACCAGGTGCGGAATGAGAGGCCCCTCGTCTCTTAGCAACCACATGGCCTATTGTGGCTCCATCTGCTCTCTCACAGCTCTGCCTACAGTCAGAGACATTTAACCCTTCATAGAATTCCTGCACCAAAAAAAAAAAAAAAACCAAAACATCAAAAAGTAAAGTGGGACACCAGGCTGAGCATCAAAGCAGAAACTTAGCCAAAGGATGACCACACGGGGACCCAGTTATTGAACCGGGGCACAAAGCAGGGATTCAATAGTGAGGAAACTGGAAAGAGCCCAGTTATTGGAGTTGGAGCACAAGTTCAGGACAGGATCAGCTCCCAGGCTGTCTTGATTCAGAGTCACTGAGCTACTAGCCTTGACTCCTTAAATTCTTCCTTGGTCCCAGAACCTGGGCAGGACTGAGCCTGCAGGCACAGGCCCAGTGACTCCAGATGTGGGCATTGAAAGGAGTATAGGGACAGGGGACCAGATGAGGAGCTCTGAGGACTTAGCAGAGAGAGAGAAAGCTGGTAGGTACAACTGCTCGCAAAGTTGTTGCATGGAAGTTCCCAGATCATGTCACTGATACTCGTGACACTATATGAAGCATTAGGAAATGTTTGCACATGAATTCACTGAAAGCACACTTTCTCTTATTTAGGTCCAAAAGAAAGCTGCTTGGCTGGAAGGAACCTGGTGAGACCTTTGCTGGCAGCAGCAGACCAAGCTCCCACTCACCAGTAAGGAACCCACCTGAGTCTCCGGTCAGTGAGTTGGCTGCCTCTGCAGGGTCAAGCGGCAGTGCCAACCTAGATGCTGGCAGAAATGATGATTTCAAGGCCTTGCTACAGAAGAAGGGAAGCAAGGCAACTCCAAAGTCCCGCCCCTCAGCAGCCGAACTGCTGAAGACCACTAACCCCCTGGCTCGGCGAATTATTGCACAATTTTCAAAAGACTACAAAACCCCTGATAACCCTAGTACCTAAGCCCTGGGTTCAGCAAACAAGGTTTAGTTACTAAACTTGAGTAGAGAAGGGGGAAGAGGAAAAGAAGGTTTTGAAAAAGAACATAACAAAAAAGCCTGCATTTCTTTGACGTTAACTTACACTCTGGACAGCAGGAGAGAGGCCACATCTAGAACTAAATTTATCAGGCACTTTAATCATCTTCAGACATTTTACATTTTCATACTTAAAATCTTGCTGTTACTGAGTACCGATTTTCTCCTTATTTCCCCCAGTGGTATGCACTTAGAAGAAATTCTCAGATGCAAGGGCACATGTGCCATCTTTTCAATCAGCAGGCTGCTCCATCCCTGGCTCCTGTCACTGAGGGGCACAGTGAGAGAGCAGTTTGAGGGCTGCCAATCCCAGGGGATATAGGGTGCCAATGCTGATTATTCACTTTCTCATCAAGGCCCTGATGACCTTGTATGGAGAAACAGAAGGACTCTAATGCCTCTTCAACCACAGTATAACTCTCTCCCTTGAGAGGTTTGCAGGTGTGTGCTTATTTCGGCATGGGGTTGATTGGATGGCTTTTGTAGTGCAAAATATGAATGTGACTCTGTCCTGAACTTCATGCCTTTTTCAGTTTGATTGTCTACACGGAGATCAGGGTGATGAGTTTCAGTAAACATATAGACCTCCTCCTCCTCACTCCTCTGCTAGAAAAGGTCAGAACTGGGTTGCTTTGGATGAACCAATCTCAGCCAACAAACAAGGCAGCCATTTGTTCACTCACATCTACCCAAGGTAACTCACACATGTGCTCTGAGATCCTTCAAGTGTCTGCCACCAACGATAGCTAGTGTCTGTGCCCAGCTCATGCTGCATTCGAAGAACTCTGTTTTCATTTGCATATAGCCTTCATTACAGGAAGTCATTAGCTGAAGGAAGAGCATCCTCAGAGGCTCAAGGAGGAGAGAAAGTGTAAGTGTAACTTGCCCACCACCATTCAGTTCAGATTGTGGTTGGTTTTATTTTGTTTGAAGGAGATCTTCCTCTGTTCCCAAGCTGAGAACATACACACTAAAAGGCTAGAGCGAAAATCTGAAAGGCAGCCTTGCAAGTTACTGTGGTCCATAACCCCCCCAAAAGGGCTGCTTTTTGCCATTTAGGTTCTGCTGTTTGACCAATTTTCAATTAACCATGCTAGGGGAGAAAGTAAGAACTTTGTTAAATGGGATGCTGACAGAGCACCAGAACAATCATTGTGACCCCTTCCCCCCAACCTCTGCCAAAGCTTATAGACACTAACTATTCTTGTCAGTTCAATTTTCTAAGCAAAGCAAGAGACGTGATTCATTTGATTTTCATATGTCTGGTTTCTGAGACGTTGCGGGGAAAAACAGACAGCTTTGAACAAAGAAAACTAGCTGACCAATAATGGAAAATTAATTGTCCACCATTCCCAAGAGGGAAAAAAGAAAGTCAAATGAAATTCACCAAGAGGTTATCCTAACCTCTTCCTCCTTCACCCTTCACCCAACAGATTAATTGGTCAACCTCTTAGAGGATATGGAAACGTTCCCCCAGAGACAAGCAGATCTTGATTTTGATAGGTCTCAATAAGAAGCAAAACCTTTAGCCCAGCTGCCCACACAGCGGACAGAGCAGCTGGAAAACCACACTAAGCGCTGATGGAACTTGGGCCTCTCGCACAGAAGGCCTAGGCCTGGGCCCTTGGTTGGTACAGTTTTGAACTCTAGACTTCGGAGTACAGACCAGGCCCATCCACTCCCTTGCCATCAACACCTCCCCCTGATTTAGACAGAAGCTACTTCAGATAATAGACAGTTACCAAAAGCTCAGTTGCTTTTGAAAGCATTCCAACTAGTTGGTGCAAAGGCCCTGACTAGATTTCAGAGGTTTTGCCTAAAGGAAAAGAAGATTAATTCCTAGCCTTAATTTACATACAGATACCACATTTGTCTGCCCTGACTCAGAATTTCAAAGGACGGAAACATTTTCCTCTGTGGGGAAATGGAGTGCTCATTCTTTTGCCTAACAAAAGTGAAAGACTGCCAGGGCCCTCTACTCTTGAACCATTATGAGCTATAAAACAGAGTATGAGACTCACGTCGTGTAAGACTTGTTACTTCTGCTGACTTTTTGGAAGCTTCTTGTTTGCTACTTTTGTCTCTCCCCTCATTTTGCCGCCTCTGGTGGTTTTCCCCAAAGATTCTAAAGCTGAATACCCAGACATCTTGACATTTTTCAATTACCCTAAGTCTTGCTTTCCTCTGCAATATTCTGCATGCCTGCAATTTTTAGAAAGTCTTATACATCTTCACTATGGCCCTCCAATACCCAGTGTTGTTCCCATTAGCAGAAAAGGATTCGGGGCAGAGATGGCGTGGTCAGAGATAACACTTGAGGACTGGTAATAATTGTTTAATATTGCAACAGGTAGACCTAGTCCTAAACAAACAACCAAACTATAGAATTTCTGTCAATCTTTGATGAACATCATACCAGACAGCTCTCTTAGTCCTAGCACTCAACATTTTGCTTCCCCTTGTTTATCATAACACCAGCTCTGTCTCCCACCCAGGCACAAGCCGCAGTGTTTGCCGCTTTCTGCACCTACTCTGCCAAGACGAGAAGAGAGGCAGAAAGCCCCTTCCAGTCAGACTTTCAGAAAACCCACTGTTGCCACTATTACTAGTGTGAATAAAAATAATAATTTTTGAAGGTAGAATACAGAAGGGATTCAGATGAAATGAAGTTAGGAAATCAACTTCCAATTCAAGTTGTTTCTGTCTCTTTGTTTCCTCTGATTCCAACTAATAGCAGCAGGGTTCTCCGCTGGACTGACTTCTGTCTAGTCAGGAGTAGAGGGAGTCATCCCCAGGGGAGGAGGTTAATCGGTAGCTAAGAGCACTTTGCCCTTGGTGAGTATTCATTATGTGTTTGTGGTTCAAAGGTTGAGTGTGGAGAACAAGTCATTTTCAGCACAACAGGAATCTTTGCTACTGTTTCTTATCCTTTTTTTGCCTCAGTCTCTCACCTGGGCCTCCCACCTGGCCCCAACATGTCCCTCAGTACATATTCCTGTGAACTACATCCCTAGCCAACAGCTCACCCTTTAAAGAGGCAAGATTAGAGGAAGCAAAAAAGCTCATGTTAGCTTACTGACTACAAATCAACCAGTTGATCTGGAAACATTACCTTGAATGTACAAAGTCAGAGGAGAGTCTGTAAGGCTCTTATAACAGGAGTGTCACCAAAGATCCATTTTAATTCTCCGGTGACACAGGTTAGATTGTGATCCCACAAAACCCATCAGTTTGAGCAGATCTGTCCATGCACCTGCCCTCTTCCTCATCACCAAACTATTCCCTAAAAGGACGAGTTCATAGTCAGTGCTCTGTTCCTCCAGTGCAGCCTTCGATTATCACCAAGTATGTAACACAGTGGCCAGCCTTCATTTTAATATGATTTGCCAGGGCCAGGGCTAGAGTGGGGTGAGTGAGGCACCTGGGGTGCAGAATTTAAGGAGGCACCCACTCTCAGGGCCATGTAAGTGCCTTACCCTAATCCCGGCCTTGCAATTTGCACTCTGTAAAGTAATATCAATTTAACTTCTTCCTATGGACATGTACGGTTCTTCTGATTTGAAGGGGGAGGGTAACTCCCTATCTGTTGTTGCACCAAATGTTTCATTGCCATCAGTTTTTCCATGGTTCTAAACCTTTGTATGCCTATACATCAAAGACTCTTCAATATTATCAGAAAACATGGCTGATTTCTAAGTAACCTGCTCCAAGTGGCAAGTTAGCACTCATTTCAGTAGGAATACTGACAGAGACAGCCCTTCAGCAAAATAATGAATGAGTTGGAGTCTGTCATTGGCATCTTCTGTCTCCTCTTTCTGCTCCATTCCCCGCAGACCTTGCTTCTTGGTACCAACTCTCCTCATTTGTCCTCCTCCTTGCTAAGGAAAGCATGCTCTCAGGAAAGGAAGAAATTCCTTTACTTTGAGATTATAAGGCTTACTGAAACCTCTTTGGAGGGTCACTTGCATTTTAACAGGGAAAAAGCCTTAAGCCAAAGGAATGACGTTCTACTTGTAGAATTTTAGGCATCTGTCAGTTACAGAAGTATATTTTTCACCATGGAAAGGTCAAATTCACTGATAACTCATTCCTAAATATAGAAAATACCTTAATCTCCTGGAACTATCTGAGTAAATTGCTGATGGTCAGTTAAATTCTCCTGATTCTCAGTGCTGTTCAGTATGGTTTCTACCAAGGGAGTCTCAGAAATGGCTACTCAAGACACTTAGAAGGCCTAGGTAATTCTTGTTGTACCTTAACATTTTTACACAAATGCAATTAGTACTACTTATCATTTGAGTAAAAAACACAAGGATTTAAAGAGTTTGTGAAAATGTGTCTTGTTTATGAAAGGTGAAACTGCCCAATAAGTGCCAGATCAATGTCAGCCATCTGGTATCAGTGGTGATTATTAAACTTCTTCAAGGTGCAACTTTACTGCACGCAGCCTCAGCCCCAACCCTTACCTTTTTTTTGTGCTACCACTTCCTCTTGGTGTGAGAATGAGACCAGATCTATTCCAGAGTATGGTCCCTCCAAAGCCTTTGTGTGATTTCACCTATAAGTGACTAAACTATTACGGATTTAAAATGATGAGAGTGAGAAAGAGATGCAAAGAGCTAACTTTGCGAAAGGCAGCAGAAATGATAAGGATTTTAACAAGGATACGAAATAAATTTTTTAATAATCTGAAACATTTTATAGAGGAATACAGTAGGAAATGGTCATAGGCACACATTTGAGGCACTTTTAATAAGTTTAGCAAAAAAAATTTGCATAAGTAATGAGTTATGTGAAATAGGTATCTACTTCTGTTCAGTAAAGCCCAAAATCTAGGCCAGTGGTTCTCAAAGCATGGTCCCAGGACCAGTAGCAGCAGTATCCGAATAGTGTGTGTCTGTGTGTATGTGTGTGTTCTAGTGCTGTTACTTCTTCAAGCTCCTGAGTCACTATAGCCACGACTCCAAATGATTCTAGCCTTTCCTATCTTTTCTGCTGTCATTACATTACATGATCAATCTCCGGCCATGTGACTTATGTTATCATGTTCGTCAGATAATATGTTTATTTGGGGTTAAGTAATTATCATATTGAACTACTTGCTCAACCTGAAGAAACTTTTGATTTGACTTACCCAGCACATCTGGCCTGTTTTTGGTTTAAAAACAATTTTTTAATCCACAAATAGGAAAAAGAAAAGGTGTTACATTTGTTTGATACTGCCAACCCTTAAATGTCTATCTTCCCTGTGGTGGCTGTTCTCTAGGGAGGTTCTTATAGAAGTAGATTTGATTTTTAAGATTTTTGCATATTTGTGGAATTTGATATCAACAAATCTGCAAAAAAATCTGAACTGCAGCAACTAGTTAACTACTCTTTCTTTATTCCTTATGTGGTGTTGAGCTCTTTTTAATGTCCAATTTTACAAAATGTTCTGCATGCAAACGCAGCATTGTGCTCATTGTACAAGTCACCAGACACTCATCTCCTCCTCCATATGTATGATGGTGAAGAAATAGCAACATGTATGTTCTTACCTCTCCTAATCAATTGTAAATTACAAATCTTTTCATTAATTTTTAAATGAGATATATTTACTCTGGCTAGTAGTTAAAATTTAATTCTTTTTATTATATTTCATTGCTACATTTTTCTACTGACTCCAGAGCTTACTTTGGGGATTATTTCTTATTTTTAGATCGTTGTATTGATCTTATTTCTGTATTTATCTGTAGTCATGGAATGTTAGTGTTGAAAGGGACCAACCTCTCCTCTTACAGATGAGGAAACTGAGGCCCAGAAAGTTAAATAACTTACGCAAGGTCATGCAGTGGCAGGGCCCAGCCTCAATCCCAGTTCTCCTGCCTCTGGGCCCAGTGTTTTTTCATCCAAATCACTGCATTTATGGAAGACCCACAGCTGGCTTCTACTATTTTGACACATGAATTTCCCAGGTATGCCAGTGAACAATATATATGCTTTAAGGAAAATGTTCATGAATCCAAAGACAAATCTGATTTTCAGTATAGAAACATTCATTTCCCTCCAAATTAAATATATGTGCCCTACTCTTTACAGTGGATATTTTCTCTAAGAGTTATTTGAAAAACTGAATTTTTGTAGATCAAATTCCATGTTTTAAGAGAGAAGCTTCTTACAGAAGGGCATCTTCTGGTGGCTTCTTTTGAAAAATGAAAAATGCTCTTGTCGATATCCCTAATACCTCTATTTTCTTTTTCAGTGTGAACTTTTGTAACTGTATTTATTTAAAGTAGGGCAAACCAATATAGACTTTCCTAGAATCTACTTTATTCTTCCCTTATTAAACTTTACAAGATAGTTTCAGACTGTTAGATGCTCATGAGATACTTACTTGTGTTCTAGAAACTTCTTGATATTTTATCAATCCCTGGGCTCAAACTCTATCTCAATTTTATCAAACAATAACCAAATTTTCTCATCAGTACTGAGCTCTGCATGCTGTTTGTTTCCCATAACATGCTTTGCCTAATATTCCTTATTATGACTCTCTCTTTAGCTATTCTCAGGCTTCCTTCCAAAGCTCATGTGTACCTCACTAGTGTGGTTTAGTGGAGTTGCAGGCAGTACTCATCAGATGGAGTGGTGTTTTCAGTTATCCCATTGTTCCAGTCCTTCTCCTGAACCTGCTCTGGTTTCCCTTTTCAGGAATACTCAGAGATTGGTGGGATTTTCCTCTTCATCTAGACCAAGGTTTGACAAACTGTTACTATAAAGGTCCAGATAGTAACTCTTTCAGGCTTTGTGGGCAAGGAACAGATGGTCTCTGTAGCATAGTCTTCTTCTTTGTTAGTGTTTGTTTGCTTGCTTTACAACACTTTAAAAATGTAAATACTATTCTTAGCTCTTGGGCCGTACAAAGCTGCAGACTGAAATTGTCATAGTTTCCTGATCCCTGGGTCGGGCATTTCTGTGACCCACGTGATGACTGGGTTGTGTGCTGGATGATGTGCACACTGCCCTTTCATGTACCACAGTGTCAGACTCACCTGCACAGAGGTGGGTGGAAAGGCACTGCACATGCCAACCAGTACTCTCTGACAGATGCCCTTCATAGACTCTCTCAGTCTGTCTCTGTCTCTGCCCCCCTCTCTCTCTCTGACTACCTCAGTGTAGAACCCTCATTCTTTGCTCCAGATCTCCTGTACTGGTTATCTAATGTGCCTCTGCTTCCTCAAGTGTGGGTTAAGCTGGCAGGAAAGAATGGTTTTCTGAGTTTTCTTATTTCGTTCATTCCAAACTATGATCGGGGACCCCTGGCCCCGATCATCAGTCCCACTCTGCCCAGTACTTCCATCACATGTTCAGGGCCATCTCTGGAAAGGCTGGTGGCCCGGGCCATGAGATTCCAGTTCAGTCTACAGTTTCCTAGGAAAATCACCAGCTCTCTTGGTTCCAGTGGCTGGTTTTAAAATCTGAAATGTCCTTGTACCCATTTTAATGTGATTTGGACTTGTTCTAGACTCAGCCCCAGCATTGAAACCAGTGAGGTATGGAAGGTGCTCTATGTCCACAGTTTTCCCCTGCCTAAACCACCTGCATCCCTGACCCCCAGCCCCAGGAATAGGCTGCTTGGGATGCCCCATGCAGCACCACAGCCAGCAGGCATTCAGCACACTGCCACCTCCTGTTTTCTGCCAACCTCTAAAAGGATTCCTTAAAGCTCCTCCACATCTCTCTTCATCTTACTCCTGTCTCTACCTCTCATGCTGCTTGGGAGTGTAAAGCTCAGTTTCACATTTTCACATTTGCTCATATAAATATTGGAGAATACCAGTGAACAACAAGTTATGTGCCTGTGTGTGAGAACATGGTTTCTCCACCTGGACTGTGAAGGTCCCATTTGCTAGTATATCTTACACGCACACACACACACACTGTCCAGTTCTCTCATCAGTTCTCTGGTCCAGTTCCAGGTCTGATGGGGTTGGTCAAGGAGTAGGGGATAGTAGGGGCTCCGGAGACATTTCCCTTTTTTTGTCTTTTGAAACCTTTCTGCTGGCTTATGCTCACTTCTCCCAGGAAGCCATCTGAAGATACTCCTCTGGGGCAGTTTTGGACAGCTAACATACAGAGAGCTAGGACTTTAATCCCGTATGAATTCTGTCACTTAGACATATTTCTCAGGCTGCGAGATTTTTTAAATCTAAGAACTTTGTTTCTGGGGACCTTTAGTTTGCTTTCTGTCATTTGAGCCCAGGGATTTACCCACTTACTGAAATCCACATTTTTAAAAGATCAGAGACACTAGTAACTTGAGGATTTCCCTATTTAAAAACATTCATGAAACAATTCCTTTCTGCATTTTGATTAGGATTTCCAGCCTTGAGGGAACCAGGCTTGTACCCTGGACTCTAAAGCAGCAAAAGTAGCACACTTGCCAAAAACAAAATGATGAAGGAGGATTGGCTAGTACTCTGCAGTCAGGAGGACTTTTGTTAAGTTAGTGCTTACCATTCAGTGCTTACTGAGTGGGTGTGATGCGCTCTAGAAAAATAAGGGAGATAGGAACTTGCAGACCAGTATCCTAAACTGAAAGACAGTGATGAGGCAATTCTCCCAGTGATGAGAATGTATCCCTGGACTGAAATTTTAAGAAGCAACATAAACTAGGAGAAGAGTGTCATCCCAGTCTTTTTGGAATTACGACACAGAATGGAATGGGGCCCTCTGTGGGGTGATATTACAAAGGGTCTTGTTTGTCTTTCTTTTTCTTTTTTCCTTTAAAAAAAAAAAAAGCATTCCTTACTGGCTTGCTACCAGCAATTGAACTGTATTCTTTATATAGCTAGAGCTGTTTGTGTCTTCTTAAAATAAATTTTTTCTGTTAAAATCATTTTCTGTTTCATCCTCTGGTTCTCATTGTAGCAATGATTCGTTTATACAGATACTAAGCCTAGTTTGTGAGTACCTTTTCCAAACAACACAAGTATGGGGCCCACAAACATGAGCTTTGATTCTCACAAACCCCCAAGAGCCCAAAACAGATATGCAGGACAGTGTCTTACCGAAACATAGCCCATTCATCTGTGAATCTATGTTATATGGGCAGGGAATCCATGCTTGAGGACTTTGTCTCAGGGATTCTCATTCAACTACTCCTGGAAGCAACAAGGGGTCTCAGACAAACACAGCTCTGCTGAAGTGGGCAGCAGTCACCAGGCTCCTGCGGGGAGGTGGTTGCCATAGCAACTGTGCTCAGGGCACGCACTCCCTCTTTGTTCTTTGGCTCAATGAAGCCACCCGGCAGGGGCAGATTAGAGTGAGTCAGGACTGGGAGTAAAAAATGCAGACCAGATGTGGCTCAGATCATCTCCTCCCTCGAGAAGGGAATGGTCCCACCATACTAGTGGTGACAGCGATATCCATGAGTCAAGTCCCATCCAAAACTTTGTTCTCTGGTCCCAGTCGGCCCAGGCCTCTAAGGGTGAGGCCCTTGCAACCAGCCTTCTTGTCTCCCGAGTCCCCATGCTAGCTCACCTCCCCTGATACCACTGGACTGATCTTCCAAAAAGACATTGCAGAGCTGGAAACAACCTAGAAAGTTTACAGGGGAAGGGAGAAGGGCCAGGGCTACTCTCAGACAATAGCAGGTATCAAGACTTAAGACCAAGGTCGGAGAAGGAGGTTGTCTCGATGTGGGCCTCACGGCATGCAGTACCTCAGTGTGACCCTGTGTTGATCCCAGCAGGGTCTGGGCCCCCTTTCACCGCCCCCACCATGAGCTGGGGAAGCTTTGAGAGATTGATCCACATTAACCAAAGTCACAAAGTACATGTTAAAGGCAAAGAGATACTTTGCCTTTAAATGCTTTAAATTTACCAGTATATTTAACCAAAGAGAGAGCATACCTTTAAAGCACAGGTCATACAGGTCAACAGGAAGCCCACAGACTGAACTGAGTTCTTATACATTGCCCAGAGTGCTTAATGTTGGTTTTTAATTTTTCAAAATGTAGATGGGACACAAAGTCTTCACTTTACCCAGTTCCCCACCACTCCCTGTTATATGAAGTCCAACTAGCTTCATTCATTTCTATCACCTGCCAGGTTCCTGAAGGCATTTGAGCCTGTGACAACTTATTGTGGTTGGGTTCCCTGGGAAGCAGACTCAGAGATGGAGTTTGGTGTGTGGGATGTTTGTTAGGAAACGTCCAAGGGACTGACATCAGTGGGAGAGAAGGGAAGGAAACAGGCTTAGGCCAAAGGAGAAAAGAGCAGCAATGCAGGCGCCAGATAGCCTTGGCTGACTCGACAGAGAGCTCCAGCACTAATATGACCTGTCAGAGTTGTCCTGCACAAGCCAAAGGCAGGCTTTCACACCCCTGCTTCAGTCAGTCCCTGGCTACGGGTCATCCCACCAAGGGCCTGACCTTGGGTGAGGTGACTTTCTCCAGCAGAGGCAGTCCCCAAAGGCAGGGGACAGCTCAAGAAAGTTCTTGGCTGACAGCACTCCCAGCAGCTGGAGCAACATCTGCCCTTGAAGGGGGATCTGGTCAACACAGTTCTGTGTCCATCACAGGTGTCTTTTCTCCCAAGCACAGTGCAGGTTAAACACAAATTCTGGGACTTCCCTAGTGGTCCAGTGGTTAAGAATCCACCTGGCAATGCAGGGGACACAGGTTCAATCCCTGGTCCAAGAAGATCCCACACGCCATGGGGCAACTAACCTCCTGTACCACAGCTCCTGAAGCCTGTGTGCCTAGAGCCCATGCACCACAGCAAGAGAAGTCACCGCAGTGGGCAGCCTGAGCACTAGAGTAGACTCTGCTCACCGCAACTAGAGAAAGTCTGCACACAACAGTGAAGACCCTGTACAGCCAAATAAATCTTTTAAAAAAACATATAAATTCTTATTTTCTGTTACCTCAGACAGATGACAGTTCATTTGATGAGGTATATAGCTTTCTTAATTTGTTGTCACTATTTCAGGATACATGCCAGTAGCCTTAATTGGCCTTTGGTGTTTCACAAGCCTCATTCATGCCCATTAGCAAACTTTCTCTGAGGGCACATCATAGATGCAAATGGATAAGTCAATCCATCATAGATACCAGGAATAAAATGGTGTCAGCATCTATCAAGCACGTGAGATGGCTCAGACATTATGTGCTCCCCCAGCCACTTCTGTTATTCATCCAGTCAGCAAAAATGTAACAGGCTCCTTCTACCTACCTGGCTGAGTGCCAAAGAATTGATGCTTTTGAACTGTGGTGCTGAAGAAGACTCTTGAGAGTCCCTCGGACTGCAAGGAGATCAAGCCAGTCAATCCTAAAGGAAATCAACTCTGAATATTCACTGGAAGGACTGATGCTGAAGCTCCAATACTTTGGCCACCAGAGATTGAAGGCAGGAGGAGAAGCGGACAACAGAGGATGAGATGGTTAGATGGCATCACCAATTCAATGGACATGAGTGTGAGCAAACTCTGGGAGACAGTGAAGGACAGGGAGGCCTGGCATGTTGCAGTCCATGGGGTCGCAAAGATTTGGACACAACTGAGCAACTGAACAACAATAGCAATCTGCCTGGCAGGGTGTTAGGTGCTGAGGGTAGAGTAGTGACCAAAACAGATAGTGTGCCCATTCCTCATGGAGTTTACAGTCCACTGGGGCCACTGCTAGGACTAGTTCACTCTACAGCCCTGTTAATGAAGCAGAGCCATTGAAAAGGTGAGGGTGATACTAAGTCAGTCATACAGAGAAAGACAACTATCACATGATATCATTTATATGTGGATCTAAGAAAATGATACCAAACAGAAATAGACTCATAGACATAGAAAACAAACTTATAGTTACCAAAAGGGAAAGGGGGTGTATAAATTAAGAGTCTGGCATTAACAGATACACAGTACTATATATAAAATAGATACTCAACAAGGATCTAACTGTATAGCACAGAGAACTATATTCAATGTCTTGTAATGACCTATAATGGAAAAGAACGTATATGTATATACATGTATATGTAATACATACATATATGTATAATTAAATCACTTTTCTGTACACCTGAAACTAACACTACATTGTAAATCAACCATATGTCAATAACATTTTTTAAAAAAGAAAGAAAAGGTGAGAGTGAATAATACCCTGAACACAGGAGGAAGGGTTGGCTGGCTTTTTATAAGGAGTGAAGAGAGTTCTTCCATAGTAACAGGACAGAAAGCAGAGTATTTGGGCATAAACACAGGTTTTATGGACTGGCATGAACATAGGAGCCTGAGGAAGTTCATTTCTGGCTACTTCAAATTTCTCAGTAAAATAGGAAGCAAAGCCATCAGCTGAGATGGTGTGGCCTTTTGGATGCAGAGGTCACTCTCTGGAAATAACAAGGCAATGTGGAGGTCATCCAGTAACCTGGGATTCCTTTCTCCTGACTCCTGGATGGAACAGAGACCACCATATCTCTCCATCCTAAACATGACTCTTCCTGAACCTCACATCACTTCTCAGCCACCATCCCATGTCTCATTTCTTTTCATTTAAATTAACATCATGATAAAAATGAACTTATTTACAAAACAGAAACAGACTCAAAGACATACAGACTTACTTACAGTTACCAAAGGGAAAGCAGGGGAGGGGATAAATTAGGAGTTTGAGATTAGCAGAAACACCCTGCTATACATAAAATAGATAAACAACTAGGTCCTACTGTATAGTACAAAGAATTACATTCATTATCTTATAATAACCTATAATAGAAAATACTGTGAAAAAGAATGTATATATGTATGTATGTATGTGTATATATATATATATTTATACACACACACACACATATCTGAATCACTGTGCTATACACCAGAAACTAGCACAATATTGTAAATCAACTATACTTCAACTTAAAAAAAAAGTCAGACCGGCGCCTCGTTTCTTACACGATAGTATACATGCTTCAATGCCATTCTCTCAAATCATCCCACCCTCTCCCGTGTACACCTGTGGTGGATTCATGTCGATGTATGGCAAAACCAATACAGTATTGTAGAATAAAGTAAAAATTAAAAAAAATAAATTAATTAATTTTAAAAAAAGTCAGGATAGGATAATCTTTAATATTAACTCCACTTATGACTAATTCATTTCTTTCAAGAGTTGATGAAAACAAATTTAAATTTTGGATCCTTCATGAGTCTAAAGTCTCAACTCTGCACTGCTGTGTGAAATAATATTTTGTGACCATTTGTAATTTATGAGAAGTCATTTTACTTATATATTTTAAAATTATAACACCTCAGATTCTCCTAAGGAAGGTTATCTATTCTTTGGTTTTGCTTAATATCAAACCAACAAATATGACACCAATAGATATTGAACAAGAAAAAAATTAACATCATGAAAGAATTGTCACCACTGCCCAGCTCTGTTCTTCGTGCGTCACCCTCTCACAGCTCTCTCTGATCTGAGTCCTACCCTCCTCCCTCCACCATGTCCACATGCTGTCCTGAAGACACTGAAGAACTCCATGTCAAAAACTTCCAGCGATGCTTCCAGTCCTGTCTTATACCTTTGAAGCACTTGGTACCACTGAGCACCACCTTCTTCTCAATAAACTTCTTAAAAAAGAAGCTGCTTCGTTTGGTCTCCCTGACATTGCACTCTCCTGGTTTCCCACTCACTTACCTGAGCACTCCTTTGCAATTTCCCTTGCTTCTCTCTCCACCTTATTCATTTTTAATTTTTATTTTGTGTTGGAGCATAGTGGATTAATAATGTTGGAATAGTTTCAGGTGAACAACAAAGGGACTCAGCCATACATATACATGTATCCATTCTCCCCCAAACTCCCCTCCCATCCAGGCTGCCACATAACATTGAGCAGAGTTCCATGTGCTATACAGTAGGTCTTTGTTGGCTACTCATTTTAAATACAGCAGTGTGTACATGTCTATCCCAAACTCCCTAACTATCCCTTCCCCCATCCTTTCCCTGGTAACCATAAGTTCACTCTTTAAATCTGTGAGTCTCTTTCTGATTTGTAAATAAGTTCATTTGTATCATTTATTTTTAGATTCCACATATAAGGGATATCATACAATATTTCTCCTTCTCTGTCTGACTTGGTTCACTCAGCATGAAAATTTTTCGGTCCATCCATGGTACTATAAATGGCATTATTTCATTCTTCTTAATGGCTGAGTAATATTTCATTGTATATACATACCAGTTCTTCTTTATCCATCCCTCTGTCGATGGATATTTAGGTTGCTTCCATGTCTTGGCAATTGTAAACAGCACTACAATGAACATTAGAGTGTGTGTTTCCTTTCAGACCACGTTTTCCTCTGGCTTTATGTCCAGGAGTAGGATTGCAAGATCAGATGGTAGTTATGTTTTTAGTTTTTTAAGGAACCTCCATGCTGTTCTCAATGGCCTCCATTCTTGAGTTGGAGTCCTCAGGCCTATATTTCAGACTTTCTCCTCCTTCTCCTTTACAGATTTTCCTGGGCTGTCTCAGTCACACCTATTGCCCTTCTTCTTGTGGTTCATTCCTCAGTGAATCATGTTATCATCCACTCATTTGCATGAGTCAGGGGACTGGACACCTTCACAGATGTCTCTTCTTACATTCAATAAGCTACATGCAATAAGCTTTGTGGATTCTACCACATAAATATCTCTTGTATTTCTTCATTTTTTACTTTTTTTTTTGCTGTAAGGGCTCAATAAATACTTAGAAGCCTATCATTCTGTTATTTATTTCACACAATAAAAAGTGAGCCTCACACCATAGTAGGAAATTGGTTCCAAGTAGACAAAAACCTAAATATGAACAGCAATAATATAAAGTTTTTGGAAGATAATGAAGGAAAATATATTCATGCCTCAAAGTTGAGAAAGATTTCTTAAATAAGATACAAAACCACTAACCATGAAGGAAAATTGATAAAATTCAACTATTTTAAAACCAATACAATATTGTAAAGTAATTAACCTCCAATTAAAATAAATAAATTTATATTTAAAAAAAAAACTAGGAAACCATTTTAAGAGTGAAA
>SJYV01016417.1:0-10584 GCA_006410875.1 Neotragus pygmaeus | reverse complement strand
CACACACACACACACACACACACACACACACATGGGGCTTCCCAGGTACCACTAGTGGTAAAGAACTTGCCTGCCAATGCAGGAGACGTAAGAAACACGGGTTTGATCCCTTAGTTGGGAAGATCCCCTGAAGAAAGGAACGGCTATCCACTCCAGTATTCTGGCCTGGAGAATTCCATGGACTATATAGTCCATGGGTCTCAGTCACACACAACTAAGCGACTTTCACTTTCACTTAAGTGAAAAAAAACAACCTGGGACAGAATTACATATTGAACATGAATTTTTAAAAGACACGCATTTATAACCACAGGAAAAATGCTCAGAAGAAAATGCAGATACACATACACAGAGAAGTTAAAAATAAATTTATTCAAATATCTGACAGTAATAGGATTATGTATGGGTCTACATTCTTTTATTCTCCTTTACATTTTCCACATTTTTAAATAGATAAACCTGCTTTAATTTTTTAATCAGAAGGGGAGAAAATATGAAGGAATTACTTGGAGATAGTCAGCATGCACTACTTGGAAAAAAAGCTGTTGCTTAAATACCACTTTCTCAAACTGATACTTATTTGGGATATTTAACTGTTATAAATTATTTTAACAGGCAATAAATTTTACTGCACACTCAGGTCTACAAATCAGAGAACTACAACAGCAGTTATCCAGAGAAAATAACTTAAAACACACTAAAATTACATGGCAAACAAAAAGCCATATTTACTTTTTTCTTCTTTTCTTATTACCTTTATAGTTCTGTCAGCAGATCCAGTAACAAACCACTGATTTCCAGGTTCCACAGCAATACATCGAACCCAGCCAAGATGCCCACTGATCACCTGTATTGAGAAAAAAAGACAGAATGAGCAAGCTCACTACACATAAGATAAAGCTGATTCAATTTCAAGTCATCAAGCTTATGTTAAATTTCATCCAATCTGACTTGCACTACCCCTATCCTCAAACGATAAGTTTATAAGATTAACTGCTAATTAGATTTTAATATAAGTGTTAAATTATCTTCAACTGATGAATGGATGAATATACAAACTGTGGTATATCTATACAATGGACTATTGCTTGACAATAAAAAGGAATGTATTAGTACATGCCACAACTTAGATGAATCTAAAAGCAGTAAGCTGAGTGAAGAAACTCAGCCCCGAAAGATATATACTGAATTTACGATACAACTGAAAAGCACAACTATAATGATAGAAAACAGATGAATGGTTGGCAGGGTATGGAAGGGTGCGATTATAAAAAACAGCCCAGTGGTTATGTGTGAATTGATAGAACTTCTAATTATCCAGATTGTGGTAGTAGCTAACCAAGTTTATAACCTTTAAGATTTATTAGATCTATACACCAAAAGAAAGTCTATCCTATAGTATGATAACATGTACAGCTGTATGTTTCCTACTATTTACATTTTAATTAATATTTGGTACATTTGAAATGTCCTGATGCATTGATTTTTCTCCTTGTCCTTCATAAAGAACACCTCAAACACATTCTTAAATTTATTTTGTGTGCTCTCCATTCAGGAGCTTTCTATCAATATTTTATACTACATTTTATATAAAATATAAGTATATATAACTTCTACTTAATGAAGTCTACTTTCCAAGATATCTTTTAAGATCGTGCCTAACCCCCTTCCTCCCAACCCCAAACTACCAGCTGTCATATATTCACTGTCTTTATTCTAGTCTTCAGCTCTTGTTTAACTGGAAAGCAGTGATCATGTTTCCTGTAGTGCAATAACAGACAGATTCACTCACTCTGTAGAGTTTCCATGGTGGGTGCCACTGGGGTTTTGGCATTGTAGGGGCTTTTTTAGCCATCAGTGCAGAGTTCTTGGCATTGCCACCCTCCATAACAACCTAGATAAAGAAAAGATTACATTATTATTAAAGACATCATATCTACAATTTCATGTTTTCAATTCTAAAATGGAAAGTCAAACAGGGGATTTATGAAAGGTTTTTTCCTTAAATGAAAGAAAGATGAAAAATATTTGCATACCCAGAAAATGAGTCTAAGACTTACAATCAAAACTATATGTTCTGTTTGCTAATTTTGACTTTAAAACACAAAAAGTCTCACGAGGCAGAACCTTAGCATTGAAAGCACATATTACTGTGCATGGGTTCAAAACCCAATTCTGTCCATTACCAGCTGAAGACCTGAGGTAAAAATTAAGTAATTTCTGTGCCTCATTAGTAAAACGCAAATAACAGCAACTGCACCATAGAGTGATTCTGAGGACTATGACAGAGTGGTAAGTGCTCAACATAAACTCCAATTTTTCTTTAAGTACCTGTAAGTGGATTAATGCCACTGCCTTTGTCACATTTTAACATTATTGATCTAATATTACAAAGGAGATTGAAGGTTCCATTTATCTCCTACAAAAGTATTTCAAGACTATATAAGGGTATACTAGCTGATATAACCATCTACTGCTAGCATTCCATCCAAAAAATACTGAAGTCCATAAACCACCTGCCCTCAAGAGGCTTACGTTATATCCTAAGCAGGCAGAAAGTCTGGGCAGATCTTGTGAATGGAGCCTAAGAAAAATGTGGTGGGAGGACTACAAATTCACTCACTTTATAAAGCAACTGCACAACAAACTGAGGAAGTAAGGCCTGTATTTATGTCAAGTGACAGCATAATAAAGCAAACTGTATTTTCAGTTATTCTTTCTACAACTACTTTCATCGAAAACAACAGCTGCCATTTACTTACAAACAGATAAATTATATATTTATAAATGCTCATTTATAAAATACTAGTTGTATAGCCTATAAATACTATGATGCTAATAGCACTCAACTCGAACAGGATAAACCAACTGAGTGCTTAATAAAAGACACTTCACATCTAACACATACTAATACAATACTAATACGAGCTTCAGAACAACAGTGCTTGTAGTTTTAATACTGGGTAACAAACAGCAACATCACAGTAGCCTCATCAAAATAACTGTCATGCCCAACATACAAGTAAGACACAGGATTAACAGAATTTCTTTTGTCAGTTCACTAGCAACTTAAATTTTAGGGCTATGAAATATTAACAACGAGCTCAGGAAGAATCTGCTTGCTATTGCAGGAGACCTGGGTTCAGTCCCTGGGTTGGGAAGATCCCCTGGAGTAGAGAATGGCAACCCATTCCGGTACTATTGCCTGGAAAATTCCGTGGGCAGAGGCGCCTGGAGGGCTACAGTCCCTGGGGTCACAAAGAGTCAGACAGGACTGGAGAGACTAATACTTTCACTTTCAGGCTGCCATTTACTTGAAAAATTCCAAGGAAAACATTCATTCATTTAACATTTCAGGTGAGACTCTTAGAGTAAAGGGACACAGGCAGCATGCTCCACAGTCAGAAACCCGCAGCACGGTGGGCACAGACTCACCGTCCCCGCAGGCTGTGCGCGGTCAGGAGCCCCGGGGTGTCGGTATTCACCGCCAGTAGGCACAGGACGATTTGCATCAGCTCTGAGGAAAAAGAACCACCACACTGTAAGTAAGCAATGCCTCCAGTCCTTCATCTGCAGGACTGACTCTTTTTTTAAGTTTTTGTAAGCACTGGTAAAGGAAAACGTCACATAATACATAATTACAAAGAAACAAATTTAAATATGAGAAACAATGTAAGTAGTAAACTATGCTTTCAAAATCTTTGTAATTTAGAAGCGTAATATTTCCTACCTGGCTTGAGAAGCAGGTAAAGCCACAGCTAAGGACTGTGCAGCTGATTCACTTGGCATTCTTTGGATCTTAGTGTCTGCTGTCAAAGCAACTCCTGTTAAAATTAGAAAAAAGTCAACTATTTTTTGTATCTATCTTTGCTTTCATTTATATGCATTTACAATAAAAAACTAGAGTAAGACATGCCAAAAGGAAATAGTAATTATCTCCAGGTGGTGCTATTACAAAAATTTTTATTATATTTTGCAGGTCTTTTGTTTTTAACTCTTCTATAATAAGTATTGCCCAATGTATATCTCACATATTTAATCAAAATAGCTTGATATGAACATAGCCCAACATAGTAGTTAAATTCAATACATAATAGTTAAAATCTCTATTCTCTTAGGATACTACTTTCAAATATAAAAATTAAGCAGTTCCCCAAATACTAACAGAGTGTTTCCAAGGGTAAATGTAAATTCCTACAACAAAAAGCACCAATTTACCTATACTTTCAATGTGGTGAATTCTGTCCTCTAAAATTACTAGAATCCAGATATATACTAAGTTTTGTGTCCTCCACTCTGTGATTCTGGCCACTCTACTTGTATGCTAATTCCTCTACACACACAACATAGCCAGGATATGTTTCTATCATACCTGCTTCTACACTAACATTTTCAACACTTTTATAAGCTTGGTGATATTAATGTGTCTAACTAAACCTCCAGGTAATGAGCTTGTCTTAGCCCGGAACAGTCTTTTGAATTCTTAGCACAGTGCCTGATGAAAAATAGGTGCTTAATTTAGTTCGCAGAATGACTGCATATGAAACTTATGTTAATTCTTATCTAAAATGCTCTGCCTGAATACCTGGTTATGGAGCTTATCTTATATTCTACAGGCAATGAGGATCATATTATTGGCTCATTTGTGGAAATGTAAGTTACAATAAGACATTTTCAAATACAACAGTTCACTTACCAGGTCCTGGTGGATATGGATGTGTACCTGTCACCAAATATTCAACTTCTTGTCCTACCAAAAAGAGTGAGAAAGAAAATTCATCAATGGCAAAATTACCTTATATACATGCACTATTTATTTTAATGAATTAAATAATATTAAATTATCAACTGGATTTCTTAAATTTTGCCAACTAATCAAGTCTCAGAAATAAGGTAAGTTGATCATTTTTGTTTTGTCTTCTGGAGACATATACACAGCTATTTCCTTGGCCATTTGCTGATGTGAGGTCAAGAAAGCTTGTAAGTTTGTTACACAGCAATGGTGTATAGAAAGGTTGTCCTGGCAAATAATAATCCACTCAGGCTTATCTTCTAAGAAAATGGTTTTCTTGTGGAACTTGGGATTATCTTTATTTACTATGATTTTAGTACTTAATATCATCTCTCTGAATTATAGCCAAAACAGATAGATGCCCTCTCCACAGGTTAGGAATTTTCCCTTTAGTCTCCACTATGACTATCTCCACATTCTAAGAATCCCCATCATCATCATAACACTGTTTTTCAATTTCATATAAGGAAAAAAGTCCACCAACCAATAATCTCACTCATTATGCTGCTGCTAAGTCGCTTCAGTCATGACCCACTCTGTGCGACCCCATAGACAGCAGCCCACCAGGCTCTCCCGTCCCTGGGATTCTCCAGGCAAGAACACTGGAGCGGGTTGCCATTTCCTTCTCCAATGCATGAAAGTGAAAATTGAAAGTGAAGTCGCTCAGTCCTATCTGACTCTTAGCGACCCCATGGACTGCAGCCTACCAGGCTCCTCCGTCCATGGGATTTTCCAGGCAAGAGTACCGGAATGGGGTGCGATTGGTGAATGAGGAAAGCAGGACTTTTACTATAATCTTGGTACAGCTGTTAAATAAGAATGTGATTCTAATAAGTCCTTCCAAGAGGAGCACTAATAAGATATTTTCATTTTTTTATTTTTAAAATTCACATTTAAATCCTAACATTTCTGACAAAGTCACACTCACCTTGATTGGCAGGATACTGTTTGTGTCCATATGAATCTGATGTACTCTGAGGGACTTTCTCTTTAAGATTTTCTTTGGAAGTAGGCATATGCAACACAGGACCATATTCATTACGTAGCTTGATTGCCATTTTCCGTTTGTGACTATTTAAAAATTATAAACACAAAAATGTATCTTTGAATACGTTAAATATATTTATGAATGTAAATATATTTACATTATATATTATGGAGATAGCTAGGACACAAATTTTTAAACACCTTAAGCTTGCCTAATCTTAATGTAGAAAAAGTTTCTGGTTAGATTTTAAAGTTAAACAACATTTAAAAACATTTCCAAGTGCATTTCCACACTGTTCACAATCTACCACACAGCATCCATTAAGCTGAGTATATTTTGGTTTGTTAACCAATTATAAAAAAACCTTCATGTTGATTTATTGAAGGTATAACTGATTTTAAACTATATAGAAACTAATATATCCTTTAAAAAACCTCAGAGTCAATATACTTCCCTTCATATGTCTAAATGTAAAAATACAGTAAGAGTTTCTATAGTAACCTTTCTTGGATATATCTAGAAAGACTAATTAAAACTAATCCAAGTACTTAGTTCAGTATTTTAGAAAGAAATGCAAGTACTATGCTACTTTTAAGGACAGCCCACTTTGTTAATTAAATATAAATGCTTGTTTGAGGAATTAGGTAGATTTTAAAAGAAGGGTAAAGGACGAAGAAGGAACACTACACATAATGCAATCCCAGACTGGAGCTGGAGATGTAGAACCAAAAATATGCCACCACTCAAGAATCTTCATCATACTAACGAGAAAAGATGGGAGTAGAGGTACTGGCCAGGTACAATTTCAGCTCAGCAAGGCTCTGAGAGCAGCAAGAAGCTGAAAGCACATACAAAGTGATTGATTATAAAATATAACACCTAAAAGGGACTGTCCTAATTACTGGGTATTTGTAAAATGCAACTAATTAATAGGAATTTTTCTGTAAAAAGCCAAAAAAAATTAAATCAGCTTAAATTATGCCAAAACATCATTCATTACTAATAGATCTCCTAAGAGTTAGTATTACTCACTAATTTTTAAAGGTTTCCCTCTCGCTGCTCTCTTCCCCGATTATTAAAAGTTGAAACTTTCTAGCAGCTGAAAAGGAACTATCCCTACCTCTCTTCATCCAAAGGCACAGGTTTTCCATTATCAGCCACAAACATGTCATGGGTTCTCTTCAACGACCTGAACACAAGCGTGTGAACAGAATGCTTCTGCACCTCCTAGAAAGAAAGAGTGTAATTACATACCTAGCTACAAATTACATACATCGTAATCTAAACTGAAGCAAATTAATTATAAACTTTACACCTTTAAATATGTAAAACTTTGTACCACTCACCACAGCTATTTATAACAAGCTATAGGAGTCAAGTTCAGAAAAGAGGAGGAAGCTCTTCTTGGGCCACAGCCCCAGGTATACCAACTGAGTGATGCCTGAAATCAGTCATTTGTTCAATAAACAATGAGTACCTATTAAATGGGTGTCAGATATTGCGCTAGAAACTAACAAAAGAATAATGAAAAGGCAGCCACCCCATCCCTGTGCTCAGGAGGAAACATAAAAATAGGGTAAGCCACCGTCCCTGTGCTCAAGAGGCAACAGATAAAAATAGGGTAAGCAATTTTAATAATCGCTATGAAGGAAACAAGCAGGGGGCTGAGACAGAACAGAGCAAGACCTTAGGCTGGCTATGGAAGATCTCTCTGAGGTGGCAGCTAAGCAGAGAAGGAATCAGTCTTGCACAAAAGAGGTAAGAACAATCCAGGCAGGACTTCTCCGGTGGTACAGCGGATTAGAATCTGTCTGCCAATGCGGGGACACAGGTTCCATCCCTGGTCGGGGAAGAATCCACAGGCCACAGAACTAAATAAAGTCCCTGAGCCACAACTACAGGAGCCCGTGCGCCTGAGTCTGTGCTCCGCAAAGAGAAGCTACTGCGATGAGAATGTCCCGCACCGCAATGAAGAGTAGCCCCTCCTTCCTTACAACTGCAGAAAGCCCACGAGCAGGAACGAAGACCAGCGAAACTGAAAAAAATCAACCAATCCAAAAAAAAAAAAATCCAGCCAAGGAGAAAAAGCCATATACAAAAGCGTTCTGTAAGTGAAATACTGCCAGAAGCTGTAGTACATAATGTAGTACATAATATACAGTATAGAAGCCGTAGAACATAGTATACGTTATGTGAAAAGGACGGTTCATGATGGAAGATGAGGTTGTAAGGACAGACCAGGTCCCGGTAAGTTGTTTTTTATACCATTGCAAAGGTGTGCATTTTTGCTCTAGTTTTACATAGGGCCACTAAAGTCTCATGCAAGAAAAGCTTGATCAACTTTAGGTTTTAAACAGATCAATTTGGTGCGGAAGGGAGAGGGACGACAAACGCGGAAGCAAAAAGACCGACCACCTAAAAGCAAATGCATCAGCTGGTGGAAGATGATGCGGTCTGAACTCAGGTGAGGACAGTGGGCCTAGACAAAGAGCCAAGAATTCTGAGATAAGATGAACAGAGCTTGCTAACAGAATGACAGGGGGAAATGCAAAAATACAAGAATGGCAGGTTTTCCCGGAAAAGAGCTTAAATAGGAGACAAAGTGAGATCAGAGGAGACCACCAGTGAGGACATAGAGTCACTGACTCCCGAGCAGACGGCGAGTACCTGTGGTCAAACATCGATGTTCAATAAGTGCCCTGCCTAAGAAGACCGTGACAACTCCGTACCCAAGGACCGCGTGAAAACTGGAGTAATTACCTCAGGTTTCCCGCCTGGAAGGCCTTCCCTCACAGCTCAATTGGTTAAAAAAAAAAAAGAAAGAAAGAAAGAAAGAAAAACCTCTTGCAATGCAGGAGACCTCGGCTCGATTCCTGAGTCGGGAAGATCTGCTGGAGAAGGGAAAGGCTACCCACTCCAGTATTCCCGGGGCTTCCCTTTGGCTCAGCTGGTAGAGAATCCACATGCAATGCGGGAGACCTGGGTTCGATCCCTAGGTTGGGAAGCTCCCCTTGGAGAGGGGAAAGGCTACCCACTTCAGCATTCTGGCCTGGAGAAGTCCGCGGACTGTATAGTCCATGGGGTCGCAAAGAGTCGGACACGACTGAGCGACTTTCGCTTCACTTCACAACTCCAGCTTCTCTCCCTCCAGAAAACCTTACGAGACCACCCGGTCTCGGCCCAACAGCCTCCCCTCGCAGCCACTACTCTCTCCAGTTCCCACTCTTAAACCCTCGATCGCCCACGCCCGCCGCCAGAGAAAAAAATACAAAAGCAGACGGCCCCTGAGCACCCAAGTGTCACTTTACCTCGACCATGGCTCCGCCGTCTATACAGACACTCCAGCAGGGAAGAAGCACTACTCGACAGACAGCACAGAAACCGCCGCCACCGCGGCTCAGCCCCTTCCGGAACTGCGCTTCCTGGCCCGGATGTGACGCAGGGCTCCGCGCAGGCGCGCGGGGCGCTCGCACCCCTTCCGGGGTGAAGCAACCCGCTCTTCTCCGGCCGCCTCTGGGGGGAGCTTCTGGACGGCAGAGCGGAACATGCTGGAGTTGCGTGAACGCGCGTTTCACTTGCTCTTGCAAAAGTCTTGAGATAGTAACGTTTTCTGCTCACAGAAACGTTTTCTTACTCACAGCCTTAAATACTTTGGTTTAGGGTTGTGGTTGCTTGCCCTTTGTTCTCTGGAGTGCCAATACGATTTCTTCAGACAAACCAACAGTTCTAGGGAATTTCCGGAGAGCGCGGGAAGGCTCTTACACGCTCTTGCCTTTTTTGAGGGGGCGCCTCCTTGATATACGTAGCCAGATTGCGCTATTTCACTCAATTTGGCTAAAAGCCTTTTTCATCTTTGTATTCTTGGCGCCCAGAAACAATTCCACTTACACTGTCCATTAAGCACTTGTTGGAACAGTTTCAATTTGAGAAATTTTGCAAAAGATTTTGGTTTTAATAGCATGTGGCAAAATCTCAAATTTATTTTCCATAGTTTTTTTTTTAAATCTCTCAGATTTATTTTCCACTAATACAGGTTTTTTAAAAATTTAATTTCTCAAAACTTTTGGCATAACTCTTGTTTGCTAGTTGTCCAGTGATAAATGTGGCTTCAACAATGCCAGAGTACAGTTGGCCAAAGTTGGTAGAAAAAAAACACAACTGAAGACAAGGCATTTTTATGTATTAATACATACAGACTGGTGCCAAAAGATAGGCATTTTGTTTTATACCTAGGTAGACTCTGCAGTTTGCGATTGTTGTACATATATTTCTAGGTAAGAAGAAAATTTGATGGAACTGGATATTTGCAAATTTGAATAGATGAACATTTTACTGGCTCTCCTTTGCTTTAACCATAGTCACTTTCTGCACATCTTGTCCCAGAACACCCTGCTTTAAGAGGGAGAAAAATCTATCAAAGTATAGCAATGTGAGTTGTTCATCTTTTAGAAATTAATGTTTAATTCATTGTAAATGTTAAGATCATACATGTATTTGAAAATATAATCATCTCTGAGTTTGAGTGTAAGTTTGGCTTTAAGGACATTTCCCTGGTGGGTCAGACTACCGGTAAAAGAATCTGCCTGTGATGAAGGAGATTTGGGTCAGTCCATGGGTCAGGAAGATCCCCTGGAGAAAGGAATGGCTACACACTCCAGTATTCTTGGCTGGAGAATTCCATGAACAGAGGAATCTGGCCAGCTACATACAGTCCATGTGGTCACAAAGAATAGGTAGTGAAGAGGAACTAAAAAGCCTCTTGATGAAAGTGAGAGAGGAGAGTGGAAAAGTTGGCTTAAAGCTC
>SJYV01016414.1:0-12394 GCA_006410875.1 Neotragus pygmaeus | reverse complement strand
CGGGAAGGGGGACGGAGGCGTGAGCCTGTCCACCCCCTTCCCCTAAGAGAGGAAGAAGGGTCCAGGACCACTGGCCAGGCAGCATGTGCTGTGCACCCCAGGGCCACGAGGTCCATCCTTCCCCGCCCCCACAGGAATCAGATGATCTTGGGGCATCCCGTAGCCCACCCTGCACCCCCTCCTTAGCAGCCCAGTGCCCCCTGGAGCTCCTTGCTACCCTCGACCACCAGCATTCTTTCATCTAGCCCCAGATGCATGTCCCAAGCCCTACTGTATGCCAGGAGTTGTACTGGATTCCGGAGTGGGAAGTGATGCATAAATCAGATACCGTCCAGCCCCTTCTCAGGTTCACTCTCAGAGACCCAGGAGGACCTCTGGTTTTCAGGGATGGGCAAAGGAGGCCCAGAGAGGAGTTGGGACTTGCCAGAGTCACACAGCAAGGTGGAGGTGAAGCCAGCCACACCCAGGTCAGGGTTCCAATCTGGAAGCCCCTCGTCTTTCCAAACAGCTCCCAGGCTCCCTGGGGACCCTGCTCTGGGTAAAGTAGTAACCCCTCCTCCAGCCATGCTCTCAGCTGCCTGTGGCAGGGGCGAGCTGGCACGTCTGTAGGGACCCTCTTTATTTTAATCTGGAGTCCCCAGGGGCAGCGAGACAGAGACGGGACCCGGCGGGGGCCTCTGCTGCTGGTCCGCGGAGGGGACGTCTGTCCTGTTACGTGGGCTTCCCAGGGAAAGCTTTCTGTCTCCAGGGAGGGAGGCCGGCCTCCACTGAGCAACGTTAAAGGTGCAGCGTGTTTTCCCAGCGATCCTGGTTCACCTTCAAACCTGCGTCTTAGAATCAGCTCACAGCCCTGTCTGCCTCTAAGAGAGTGGTTCTCTTCCAAAGGGGCGAGAGTCTCAGAAATCCGCTCATTTTCACGGCAGTGGACTTGAATTGCCCTGGCTTTTGTGTGTGTGTGTGAGGGGGTGCCCCTTAATGTTCCATATGTTAGAGTTTTCTGGGAGGCCCATTCAAAGAAGGATGAGGGCGGGGTCAGATGGACATTGGACAGCGAGAAATGAGTCCTGAGGGGAAAGGGATCAGTCCAGGGTCCTGAGAGAGAACCTGTGACTCGGGGGAGCTTGAGTCGTTTCTCCTATTTTGCCCATGAGGGCAAGGTCCGTGGTGTCTTTGTTCAACTGATGGCTGCAGTTTGTATTGGATACTGTTATTAAGAACATTCTAGAGTGATAGGAACACAGAAGTGTGCCCAGTCACCCTGCCCTGGGGTCATGCCCAGTTATAGAAGAAACATGTCAATAGAACTTTAAGAAACCCCCAGTCTTGTTGTGGAGGCATAACCTCTACTCTGGGGTGTCCCCAGCTTGATGGAGCAGACCTAGGACCCATTCTCAAGCAGTTCAAATAAACCTCTTACAGACTGGATGATAAGGCATATTCATAAACAGAACACAGGCCTGAAAACTTAATCATTTTCCCCCAGCAGGAGTCAAGGCCACGGTGGGTAAATGGCACAGGGATTTCAGGAGGGTGCTCAGGGTGTGGTGGTCACGGAGGGCTTCCTGGAATAGGTGGGCTTCAAGTCCGGGCTTGAAGGATGGGGGAAGTGGTACGTCGGGAAGTGGGACGTCAGGAAATGGCGTGAGGGCAGCATCCCAAGCCACTGCGGGGCATGGAGGCCTGGCCGCAGCCTGCAGGGGGGTGCGTTTGGGCCAGGACAGGGAGGACCCTGAATGCCAGGCTCACAAGGGCCGCCTCTACGGTGAAGACGGGGCTTGGGTGCAGGCTGCCCGAGCGCAGCCATCAGTCTGCTCCAGCTCCTCCTGAGCCTCCCCATCCGTAACACAGGACCCAGAGAAATGCTCGTCTCTTAGGTCTACTCTGGGGCCACGTGACTTGCCACAGGAGCCGCGCAGAGCCCCAGACTCGAGCAGCTCTCCATGTTTACTCTCCTGTGGCCTTCGTGCAGTGGCAATAATAACTAACATGTATTGCGCACTTACGGTGTACTCCTGCTGTAGGACGCTCTGTGTGGTCACAGAGCCCAGCCTTTGGGGTTCCATGAGCTCCGGGTTTAAGCCCTTTCTCCGGGCAGAGCCTGGAGGCAGGAGGGTTGGTGGATGGAGCCAGGCTCTGAAACCCCAGGTTCTCCACCCCACTTCCTGTGATGGCTTTCTAGCGGCTGCAGCTTTGAGGAGGGGGAGACGGAAGTCGGGAGGTGGCGGAAGGGGGTCCGGCAGGCTTGGCTCCCTGGGCATATGGTCTTTTCACAGCGGCTTTGCGGGGCGCGGACGGGTGGCCAGGCTGCCTTTCCCTCCCTGCCACGCAGGGCGGCTGCATCTGGCTCGCCAGGGCCCCAGCTGCTGCCGTTTCCCCTTGGCTGGTTTTGAGGCCTCGCCCCGGGCCTCCCCGGGCCAGCTTCCTGGGGGCCCACCGCCCTGCTTGGCCCCTTCGGCCCTGCCAGCGTTGGTGCCCCAGCTGGATGGCTCACCTGAGACCTTGCACCCTCTCCTCTCCGTGGGCACCACGTGTGTCTGCGATGGCCCGCCCCTGTGGATGGGATGTGGGGTCTGTGCGTGTGACTGTGTTTGTGCAAAGCCCCCACCGTGGGAGGATAAGGAAGAAATGGCAGAGAGGTATTCACTTACTCATTCATGCATTCCTTGCCCTTGTGCTTGGCTGGGCAAATGTGCTTACCTCCAAGGGCTACTGAGATAGGTGAAGTTCTTGTATTCAGGCACCGATAGTGATAACAATAATAACTAACATATATTGGGCACTTACTGTGTACATGGCAGTGTGATAAGCCTTGTCTTGCAGTAATTCAGCTAATTTTCGTGTGTGACGACTCTGTGAGGTCCGTGCTATGATTTCCCTCATCTTGCAGAAGAGGAAACTGTGGACCAGAGGACTGAAGCAGCTTTCCTGAGTTAGTAGGAGAGCAGGCTGTGATCCCTGCGTCACGGGTGGCCCGTGGTGTTTCTCAAAGTTTCCATCTATGCAGCTGCATCTGTACCCTGAGGGGCAGGTGGATGGCGTTTCTCCCAGTGGGTGGATGGGGAAATAGAGATTCCAAGGGTGCAAGTGACATATTCAGGGCCGCACAGCAGGTTGAGAGCTGAGCCTAGAGGGCCGGCTCCCCACCTGCCAGGCTTCTGTCTGAATGAGAGGAGAGATGGCTCAGCTCAGCTCGGTCACCTACACCCCGGAGCTCAGCCTCCAGACGCTGTCTTCCCTTCTTCCCTGACTTGCATCACTGCCCCTGTTTCAGAAAGGATGAACATGAGGCTAGAGGGGCAGTTACACACTCAGCATCGATAGTGGTGGGAGGCAGACCCAGAATTCAAACCCAGGTCCATCTGACCCCACAGCTCCTATTCTGCCCACCTTCTCGCAGTGTCTGCAGCCTCGGCCACACTCTGTGAGAAGAGGCCCCGTTGGCAGTCCCCCCGTTAGAGCAAACTCTGTCGTCTGCCCAGCACCTACCTTCAGCTCACCCTCTTGCCGTAAGGAGGCGAACCTGCTTTTAAACTCTGCTCCCAGGAAGTCTTCCCTGACTGAGTGCCCGTGGTCAGAGAGCTCCAGCCCTTTACCCACTCTGTCTCCTCCTCTAAACATCATTTGTGCTTCACAGCGTGTGGTTCACAAGTCAGGGCAGCAGGATCTCCGGATCCATCATGAGGAAAAACATGGCTCTGAATTCTGGAACGGCAACAACACACGGCTATTTCTAGCAGTACTACTTCCTTCTTCCTAGATCTGCCCCTTCCTGGCAGGAATGTACGAAGAGTGCCCTCTAGTGCCTGAGGACAGGGCTCCACTGTGACCACAGAAACCACAGCCAGAGAATACCCCAACGGACACAATTTTTTCTAATGCAAGTCATCTACCAAAGGGTCAGAGCTTTGTTTTGTTTTTGTAGTTTGCTGGGATTAGATGGACACTTCCCAGAGAAGAAAAAGTTTTGTCACATTCTCCTCCCCTCCTTGAGTTGGCAGAGTGACACTGGGCGTCAGTCAGTCGCTAAGAAATAGCATAAGATTTGGAGTCAGATGCTTCCCTGGTGGCTCAGAGGATAAAGCGTCCGCCTGCAGTGCAGGAGACCTGGGTTCGATCCCTGGGTTGGGAAGATCCTCTGAAGAGGAAATGGCAACCCACTCCAGTATTCTTGCTTGGAGAATCCCATGGACAGAGGAGCCTGGAGGGCTACAGTCCACGGGCTCGGAAAGAGCCAGACACGACTGAGTGACTTCATTTCACTTGGAGTCAGATAGAACCTATTTGGATCCCCACATCACCAGCGCCTCCAAGTCCCCTCGGGAGGCCTCTGGGAGAGCAGGATGGAAGTGAATCCATGTGGACGGTGTGGCTGAGCCCCAGCCACAGGGCAGAAGCAGGCACTCCAGACTCAGATAGAGAGGTTGTGTCTGGAAGGCTTCCTGGAGGAGTGGTCCAAAACTGATGGCAGATCCCCCGTGCTGAGCACTCACCTGTCCCTGGCACTCTTTCATGGCCTTAACAGACTCACTCATTTACTCGTGCAGTCATTCAACAAATATTCGGGTGTCCACGTTATGCCAAGCCCTGGAGATTCCGCAGAGCAAATGCCCACCTGCTTGGAACTTGGACTCAAGCGATGACCAGGGTGATGGAGGGGGTGGGGACAGGCAATGAAAAGGAACGTTTAGCACATCTGACCTTGGTGCACTGTGGATAAACCGTAAATGAAGGGAAGTGGCTCTCGGGGCAGGGGGACGGGATTCCCATTATTACCAATATTGACACACGTGAAGTCTACAGAATCCAGGCAAACTGTGTCAGGGGCCTGTGCTTTTCAATGCCCCTCTTCAGTGGCCTGCTGCAAAGGGCAGGCCAGAAGGAGGATGAGGGGGTGCTCCAGGCAGAGGGCACAGCCTATGCAAAGGCTGGCTGTTGCTGGGGCAGGAGACGACCGTGGGAGTCCAGGGAGAGATGGACAGACTCTGGGGCCGGACCAGGGTGGGGTGGGGGTGCGCTTGCAGATAAGAAGGATGCTGCATCTCCTGGTTTGGGGTCTGGGCTGGCTGCCTGGGAGGAGAGATGGGAGACCAAAGAGGTTGTTAAGGACCCAGACAGTCTGCAGTCTGGATGCCTAGGTGGTGCTGAGACAGGTACCCCAGAGCAGTTTGGGCAGAGGAGGTGGACGGGGGGTCACTTCCAGGGAGGCATAACTTGGGGTCTGATCCCTGCCTCTCTATTCACCCACGGTCCCCCGGCCCCTGGTGAGCGGCCTGGCTCAGGCCCTACACAGGGACCCTAGAAGCTGCACACGCCACGTGCTGGTCACAGCTGAGCAGTTCGCGCAGAGGGACCAGGGGGACGCCCGCCGAGGCCCCTGCTCGCCGGCCCCCAGCTGAGCTGTAAATGACTTTTCCATTTTCCGAGACCTGCGCCCAGGCCTGCTTGGTATTCAGAGACACCCAGCCCGCACTTGCCGGCTCTCGGCTCTGCCCGAATTACTTGATTAAAACGCATATCAACTATTATGTGATTCATTTCTCTGCCGCGGCTCCGGGCTGGCCTATGTTAAACTGTAATAAAGGTTGGGCTGGGAGGCTGTGGGGGTGGGGGTGGGGTGCTCAGGNTCTTCTCAGCTATTTGTAAGGCCTCCGCAGACAGCCCTTTTGTCTTTTTGCATTTCTTTTTCTTGGGGACGGTCCTGATCCCTGCCTGCTCATCAGCAGAACTGGCTGCGGTTAACATGCAGATGCACGGGGGGGCACGGCCCCGTCCGGGTTGCCCAGGCCTGCTGGCCACCTCCCGGACCTGCCAAGTGAGCGAGCTCCATGCCTTTTAGGGCAAGATGGAGATGAGATTGGTGGGTGAACAGTAGGCACTCTGGGGCCCCTGGGGCCTCCCCAAAATGGGCTGAGTCTTCCCAGACCTTGGGCAGCCTCTGAGCAAGAACTCCCTGTCCCAGGGGCCCATACCACAGCCAAGCTCCCTTCAGACTCCACTGCCCCACAGAGGGCTCGGGGGGTGGCAGCAAGACGCTGCCACATTTATCTTTCTGTGCAATGAGGCCTGTAACAGATGACAGCCGAGCTCCAAAGCTCACGGTACCGGCAAGAGTTTAAACACTGACAATCTGTGACCACGTTTCATCTGACTCCAAGCAGCTGCAGGCCTCCATCCTGGAGTGCAGGGGGTGTCTTTCTCGACTTTCGGAGGCTGGACAGTGAGCCGCTCAGCATGCCCTGGTCCAGTCGGCCGCTGGAGAAGGGAAATTGCTGGCTGCCCGCTTCCAGGTAGAGGGAGGCGACTCAGGAAGCGTCGCGGGCGCATCTCCTCTCCAGTGGTCCCCAACCTTTTTGGCGCCAGGGATGGGTTTCCTGGAAGACAGTTTTTCCATGGACANGGGGGGGGGGGGAGTGGGGGGTTCAGGAGGATTCAAGCACGTTGCGTTTGATGCATTTTGTTTCTATTATGATTAGATCAGCTCCACCTCAGGCCAGCAGGTGTTAGACCATGGAGGCTGAGGACCTGGGGGCCCCTGCTCGAGAGCAAGGCTTCCTTATCTTTTCTCGGTGCCGTGGACCCTCTGACAGCTGGCTGACTTTGGAGGATCCCGTCTCAGAGTGGTTTCAGATGTGTGGAATACAGCGGAAAAGGAAACGAGTAACACTGTTGATGCTAAGTGCCTGGCGGTACCCGGAGGTTCACAGCCATGTCCGTCTCCAGGCTGCGAGGAGGGTCTGGGTCGCGTGGGTCTCCTCAGGGCCCTGGGTGAGCCATGCGGTCTTTGGAAGACGTGGTAGAGAAACGTGGATTTCCGTGATAGCCTCACACCAGGGAACTCGGAAGTCTTGGCTTTGTCACGAACGCCTTGGATAAGGAGGTAGCGCAGGGTCCGCAGACAGCGTAATTCTGATGTAAGGATGTGTGTGAAGGACCCAGGGGAGGCTCTCCACGCCGGCCCGTGCCGCGAACGCGGCCGTGACTCTACTGCCGGCAGTCTCATAGCTACTGCAGCCACTTAGGTGACTTCTCGCCTCCTGCCGTGGACTGAATTGCATCCCCTTGTCATTCACACGCTCGAGGCCTGATCCTCAGGCTCTCAGAACATGATCTTATTTGGAAATAGGGTCTCTGCAGATGCAATTAATTAAGATGTGGTCATGTGGATGGGCCCTAGTTCCACATAACTGGGGCCCTTCTAAGGAGGGAAATTAGGGACTTCTGTGGTGATCCAGTGGCCAAGAATTCACCTGCCAGTGCAGGGCACATGGCTTCGCCCCCTGCTCTGAGAAGATCCCACATGCCACGGAGCAACGAAGCCTGTGGGCCACAGCTGCTGAAGCCCGCCCGCCGAGAGAGAGAGCTCCCAGTGAGAGAAGTCGCTGCGATGAGGCCCACCGAGAGGGAGAGCGAGAGAGCGTGCTCCCGGTGAGAGAAGCCCCCCCGCGATGAAGCCCGCCCGCCGAGAGTGAGAGCGCGTGCTCCCAGAGAGAGAAGCCGCGCCCCACGACTAGAGTGGGCCCCACTCTCTGCGACTGGAGAAAGCTCACGTGCCGCAAAGAAGACCCAGCGTGTCCAAAACAGTAAATGAAGAAAAGAGATACGAAGGGGACGTTTGGACTCAGGCAGGCACACAGGGAGGAGGCCGGGTGGCGAGGGATGTCGGGCCCGGGTGATGCTTCTATCACAAGCCGAGGCACCGCAGAGGCTGTGGGCGATGCTCCGGGAGCCAGGGGAGGCGCTGGAACGGACCCCCCGACCCCCGGCTCGGCCTGCCTTGGGAACCAGCCCCGCCGACACCTTGATCTGAGGCTTCCCGCCTCCTGAACTGGCAGACGGCTCGTCTCTGTTATTCAAGCCGCTGGGCGCTTCGTTACAGCAGCAGAGGAAGCTGCCGTGCGTTTATCAGTGAAGGAAGCGCTACTTTCAGTTAGAGGTTGGTGAGGATAAAAACATATTTTTTCCCATCTAAATGGTTGGAGCTCCAGAATTCTATCCATGAACACCACGGGGGCCTGGGGAGGGAGCAGGGTAACGCCTGGATTTGAGGGGCAAACAGCTTGCTTCCTTTGGGTCAGCACGGCCTCCACAGCCTTGTCTGGGCCCAGAGCCCAGGGGCCTTTTAGCCACGGTGCTGGCTGAGCCCAGGCCTGCCCCAGATTTGTCCTGTTCCCAGCACAGGACAAACACCCTGCTCCTCAGAAACTGGCCGGGTCCCGGGCTGGGGGCTGAGCATGGGAGTGGGAGCCAGAGAATCATCCACATTTCATAGAAACTGCCTTTATGGACCAGGTTTTTCCTTAGAAGTCTGCAGCGGCACTTCTAATTAAGAACCTCAGAACCAGTTTGCTGGGGAGGAGGGGCGCCTGTGACACGGTGGGGTCTGCAGCTTCAGGGCCCCTTCCTCCTGGTCTAAAGCTGCTTTAGACCGTAGTCTGAAGCGTGCCCAGAGCTGGACTCCACCTAGCAGGAGGGACCTGGCGATTTGCTTTCGGAGCGTGGTGCTGGCCCACCAGGTACGCTCACCCTCAGGGGTTCATGCTGAGCTGTGCAGCCGTCTGGACGTGCGGTGCTCCTGTGTGGGCGACACCCCACCCCCGGCTGTAACACCAGACTTAACCCATCAGAAGTTCATTTTCCAATAAGTCCTTCCTAAAAGCTGAAGCTCCAACATTTGTCCACCTGATGCAAAGAGCCGACTCATTGGAAAAGACCCTGATGCTGGGAAAGATTGAAGGCAGGAAAAGAAGGGAGTGACAGAGGATGAGATTGGGCAAACTCCAGGAGCTAGTGATGGACAGGGAGGCCTGGCATGCTGCAGTCCATGGGGTTGCAGAGTTGGACACGACTGAGCGACAGAACAACAGAAGGTATTAACTGAACAGAAGGAAGGGGAGAGCCCTCCCAGGGCGGACGGGGTCGGGTAGGTCTCAGCCTCGCTCTCAGCAGGTGACGTGGGCACCACTCCTGGCAGGAAGGCTCAGTGAGGGGTGAGCAGGACGCGGTCCACCGAGACCCTCAGCCTGTCTCTGAGCCCCTCGCGGCTGTCACTGGTGAGCCGAGGGCGTGTGTGAGGGGCCCTAAGTCCTCAGCACGTGTGCTGAGTGGCGGCTACCCTCCCCTAACCCCGGCTCACGTGGCCACCTTGTCGTGGGGCTGATGCCCGTGAGGTGAGCACAGTCATGGCTATGGAAGCAGAGGGTGGGGGAGTGAGAGGGAGGCTCTCATTTCAGCACCACTGCCTGGGTCCCGTCATCAGGGAGATGCTGCCGGGCGATACTACCGCGGCTTGGACACGTCCCCCCTTGTACAGACGCAGGGACACAGTGTTGGGTGGCGCCCACCCTACCTGAGGGTCTGGCCTCGATGACGTAGCCCGTGGTGGGCGTCCTGCCGGCCCGGCCCTCCGTCCACTGCAGGGTCAGCTCGGAGGTGGACTTGGTGACCGAGACGTCTCGCGGGGAGCCCGGGGACCCTGTGGACAGAGCAGGGGGCTTTGGGGACTCCTCGCCATGGGGTTCTCCTGGCAGGGCCACCACGCCGTCTCAGGCTCCTCCTCTGGAGAGCGGGGGTGGCCTGCGGGCCGACGCAGGCCTCACAGGTCCCTCAGAGGATCAGGAGAGGCGTGGCGTGGAGGTGCCCTCTGGATCCGCTGCCCTGGCCTCGCCTCCATAAGCACTCCGTAAACAGAGGCCAAGGTCGTTTGTTAAGTGGAAACCTTGGCTCAGCCTCATGTGTGAAAACTTCAAAATTTTCTTGTGTATCTTGAATTGAACGCACTTATTTTGCCTTAATAATTTTCCCAGAAAAGAAATACAAACTTGACATGCCTAGGAATTTGCTCGTCTATACTGAATGTGTTCACGTTCAGACACTCGCGTTAACACATGCTTTTGAAGACAGGGCCAAGAGGCTCCCCTGGGGGCCCCTGCTGCCACCGCAGGGGGCCCTGGGCTGATCCCTGGTCGAGGATCTGAGGTCCCACACGGCATGGGGTGCAGCCAAAAGTTAAAAAAAATAGACAACGGGACCAACAGAGACCCGAGCTGAAGCCAGTTCTGAGCGGCCACGATGGCTCGCTGGAGCGCAGACAGACCCGCAAGAGGACAGAGGGGGCTGGCTACTCACCCTCGGCCGGCCCGGCCGTGACGTTGGCCTGCAGCTCGGGCCCGTAGGCGATGGTCCGCGCCTGCACGCGGAAGAAGTAGGTGACTCCCTTGGTGAGGTCCCGCACCTTCAGCCAGCGCGGCCAGTTCCCCTTCACATCCACGGTCACCACTTTGCTGACCCCTGCAGCCGCAGGAATGGGGATAGGGGCAGATTCAGAGGGGCCCGGAGCCCCGCCTGCCTGCCTGGCTCTGATATCAACGGCGGAGGCCTCTCAGTCTGCTAAGGAAGTATTTCTTACAATTAGGAGGCGTTTAAGTGGTGATAATGGCCAATTTTCAGCACAGATAAGTGCAATTAGAGTCTCAGCTGGATAAGCGGGTGCTGACAAGGGAAGAAGCACCCTGACAGCACGTGGAGGAGGCGGTCAGGCTCGATGGTCAGGCTGGGGGCACAGAACCCCGGCGCCGGCACCACGCGGAGGGCAGGGCCTTGGGGTCTGGAGAGCCCCGTCCCACAAAGTCCTGAGTCACGTCGGAGGTGACCTCGGGCTTCCGACTCAGTCCTGGAGGAGAGATCCTGGGAGAGGAAGGCTCGGGAAGACCTCTGGGGGTTAAAGGTGCACTCGTTCCCCCGCCCAGTGGGGACCACCCTGTGATGTAAAGGCCTCGGCCACGCATGACAAGCACAGCTTCGCCCGGGACTTGACATGAGGATGCAGAACCTATCACCACAGACAGCGGTGCCTCCACCTAGAGGCCGGGACGGCCCGGAGCCCTCGCCCTCAGACACGGGAACGGAGCACACACGATGCTGGCTGCACGTCATTTAATTACCAAACAGAGCTTCAGTATTTTGGGAGGAGGATACATCCTGAAAAATACATAAATGCAGCCTTTTCCAGGAGGGAAAATAAGGTTCTTTATGACAAGTTTGAAAACGAGGTGTTTGACAAAACAGCTACAGGAGCTCGAGGCTGCGGGACTTCTCCGAGCCTCCCACCCACCGCCAGCGCCCGGGCACCTCTGGGTGCGGCGTCAGGCTGCGGTGGGGCCGGTCAGCAGAGGGTGAGTGGACAAGCTGCGCCCGGTGCCTGCAGTCCAGGGTCCAGGCCCGCCCCACTGCGTCCCCCACACAGAGGACTGCCGGGCTTCCCGAGACCGTGGGCCGCCTGTCTGTGGTCGCTGTGAACGGCCAGTGTTCTCTGCACCTTGAGTCCTGGGGTGGCCTTGACCTCAGAAGAGCCCAAAAGGCGTGTCCTTGTGCAAAATGGGTCCAGCCTCCAAGTCGCCAGAGCAAATCCTTCCAGTCCTGCAGGTCCCACGGCCCCTTCTCGTCGCTTTCTGCGCTCACATCACGCCCTTTATCAGACACTTGCTCAGCTAAGCCATTCTCTTCCCAATCATTTCAGAGCGATTCTGTCGGCCTTTGCCTGCTCGGAGCTTTTCACTGGAGGAGCAGGGCTGTTTCTGCCCAGCGAAGCTGCCCCTCGGCACCATCGCTCCAGACGGGGCTCCCAGCGGGGGCAGTCCGCACACACGGAGACTGTCACCAGCTGATGCTGGGCGTCCTGTGGGATGTATAGTTTTTGGGAGAGCAGCACCCCCCACCTTTTTTGTTGTTAAAAAAGAAATACCTTCTCCTTAGAGTAGAACCAACCCTGGACACAGATTTTGTGCACTCTGTCCCCCCGCCCCCATCCCATCCCAACCACGGCAGAATCTTGTTCATTTGTCCTTTTTAAAACTGTGCCCTGCGCCACAAAGCCTCATGGTGCGATTTCCTGAAATACTTCCATTTAAAACATGTTGTTGATGTTCAGAAGCTCAGCCATGTCCGACTCTTTGCGACCCCATGGACTGCAGCATGCCAGGCCTCCCTGTCCTTCACTGTCTCCCGGAGCTTGCTAAAACCCATGTGCATTGAGTCAGTGATGCCATACAATCATCTCATCCTCTTTCGCCCCCTTCTGCTCCTGCCTTCAATCTTTCCCCCATTTAAAAGACATTTTTAGAAAACATAAAAACAGCTCTTCCATGGAATCAGATTCCCAGGATCAGGGCCTGGTGCTCTGAGGGCTGGGGGGATACCCAGATGGCCCTGTGCTCTCCTGGGGCCCAGGGTCCACAGCACTGGGTCCACACTGGACCCCCGCTCCCTGGGCTGAAGGCAGCCCACCAGGTCCGCACCGGGGGCGGGGCACGCAGGGTCAGCCGGGGCGAGGGCGCTGCTTCACCACTTCTGTTTGCTGTCTTCACTGCAAACGTGCGAGTGCACGTGTGTAACATAC
>SJYV01016410.1:11746-23585 GCA_006410875.1 Neotragus pygmaeus | reverse complement strand
TCCCCCCACCCCCTTGCCCCCGAGAAAGGATGTTTAAGAGAAGGTAACAGGGCATACCAATTTATGTGTTAGAAAAATGGTACTCAAGTATTAGACCAGTAAGACTAGGATATATGGGGAGAAAGAGAGGCAAAGTGGATGTTTGAAGACGCTAAGTTTCTGAGCCCAGAAGACAGCTTTCAACAGCCTGGTGGAAAGTTTGGACCCTATCTGAGAAGTAGCAGAATGTATGGACATTTCCTACAAAAAGCTCACAGAGTTGTTCTATGTATTTCAAGTTAGAAACAGCCTCAGCAGCAATCTGTTTCTTGTCCTAAGATGCTTTCTTTAAGACAAGGTGAGAAAGAGACAAAGCTTTAAAGACTGATTAGAAGAATTATATAGATGCTAAAAAGCAACCTTAGAAGAGCTTCTTTCTCCCTTCCACTTTCTGTCCTGCGCCAGAACCTTGTAGACCAGGAGGCATGCGGTCCACACTCGTGGGCAGCTCATCCACAGGTGGAAGACAGTGTTAACAGACTCAGTCTTATTCTCCAAGTCACTTGACAGTATATACAGTCTAAGACTTAAGAGAGCAATTTCAGTATGAAATTCTAGAATGTTCAAATTCTAGAAAGATAGAGCTAATTGTTAAAGAAGAATTGCACACGTGTGTGGAATCCAAAGTGCCACACGCGGACTTCCTCGGTGGTCCGGTGCTTTTGGACCAGGGGTTGTGAGTTCAGTCTCCGAGGAGCTGGGATCCCACATGTCTCAACGCCAAAAAACCAAAAAAAAAAGCCCATAAAACCCAATATTTGTACCAAATTCAATCAAGACTTTAAAAATGGGCCACATTTAAAAAAATCTTAAAGGAATAAGATAAATAAAATAAAATACAACACAGAAGAACCTCTCTATGAAACAGAATCAGACTCTGACTTTCGGAGCAGACTTGTTGCTAAGGCAGAGGGGGTTTGGGGGAAGGATGGACTTGGAGTTTGGGGCTGGCAGAGGCAATACCTACTATGCACGGAACGGATGGGCAACAAGGACCTCCTGTAGAGCACAGGGAACTATATGCAGTGTCCTGGAATAAATCATAATGAAAAGAAAATAGAATGTGTGTCTTTGTATAACTGAGTCACTTTGCTGTACAGCAGAAATTAACGCAACACTGAAATCAACTAAACTTTAATTTTAAAAAATGTTTTTTAAAAAGAGTTGCAGAGTTCTTTGAGCGGTTGGTTCAGGGGTAAAGAAGTTAAGGAGCAGGNGAGTCACTTTGCTGTACAGCAGAAATTAACGCAACACTGAAATCAACTAAACTTTAATTTTAAAAAATGTTTTTTAAAAAGAGTTGCAGAGTTCTTTGAGCGGTTGGTTCAGGGGTAAAGAAGTTAAGGAGCAGGAAATGCTGCCTACCGAGTGCCCGTCCCCACCCCATCCCCCAACACCTCTTATTTCCCCTGCCGGCCTCCCCTCTCCTCCCCCTCATTCCTTGTCAGGCTTTGCTGCAGCCATCTGTGTGAAAAGCTCAGAAAGCTTCTTTACAGTGCAAGATGTGCCAGTTTTTACACAGTATTGCATTTCTTGAATACTTGCACATCGGGTCACCCATGTGTGCCCTTCATTTTTAACTGGAGATTGTGTTCACCCCTGCAGACTTGTGTATAATTCATGCAGGCTGTAACGCAATACTTCTACAATACAATTAAAAAATAAGTATAGTTTCTAGTAATAGCTTTCTAGTAAAATGCACTAAGAAAATTGAGTAGAAATTCATTTAAGAACAGATAAGTCAAAAAGAAAAGAAAAAGCTCCGGGTTTGGACCATATTTGAAATGGACCATTTTTATTTACTTAATAAATCATACTCCAGAAACCAGTATGAATTCATACTTTCGAATCTAAATACTTAACTCATACGAAAGCCATACATCTGACTTAGGCTAAACCGAGTTGCCCCTGTAAAGCAGAATGGAGAGTACCATGGGAACATACACATGCCAACCTGTAACACAGAGAGCAGTGTGAATTTGCTTCTTGATACAGGGAACTCATCCGAGGACTCTGTGACAACCTAGAGGGGTGGATGCGCTGGGAGGTTCAAGAGGGAGGGGACATGCGTACACCTATGGCTGATTCATTCCAGTGTATGGTAGAAACCAACATGATGTTGTAAAGCAATCATCCTTCGATTAAAGGTAAACAAGTTTAAAACATAATTTTAAAATCTTAAATTAAAAAAAGAAGAAGAATGACAAAATTCTGGAAACGACTGCAACATCTACCAGCATGTTGAATTTAGAAAAATCAAATTTGTTGTATTAGTCATTGCTTCAAAGAGGCAAAGCATTTATTGCGTTTATGGTTTTGATGTGTGTGTGTGACACACATATCAACATTTAGGTAATATATATGTCTATATATTTTTAAAATAGTGCAATTGCCTTGCTATAAGTAGTGAACTGTTTTCAGAAGTTAATTAATTTTGCATATAAGCTGTATCTTCCCCTTCCCATTAGATCCTCTTATTTCCTGTATTTCTCTTATTTTAAGTTTTTTTTGGCCTCCCAGTGCATTGGATCTTAGTTCCCTGATTAGGGATCGAACCCAGGCCCTCTGCAGTGGAAGTGCCAAGTCGTAACCACTGGACCACCAGGGAAGTCCCTATATCCCCTTATTTCTTCAGCAATGACACTCACACTGCTGCCGGGCCCTGCTCAGTCAAGTCCAACTCTCTGTGACCCCATGGACCCCACCAGGCTCCTCTGCCCATGGGAGTTCCCAGGCAAGAACACTGGAGCGGCCATTCCTTCTCCAAGGATCTTCCCGACCCAAGGACTGAATCCGTGTCTCTGCTGTCTCCTGCACTGGCAGGTGATTTGTTTTTTTTAACCACTGTGCCACCTGGGAAGCCCAATGACACTCAAACTCCCTTATTTCCCCCTATTGTTCTTCCCTCTGCCTTCATGACGATCATTCACATATTTTTTAAATTAAAGCCTTCTTTTACTCACCTGCCCTCATATACTTTTTAGAATATATGCCTTACCTTCAAACTGATGAAAGTTTTTAAGAACATCCTGGGTCTTACTTTGTGTATCCTTGAACAATGAATATTTGGAAATGTCTGGAAGAGCATTGTTATACAGGAAGGGCCACTTCACAAACTTGAAAACAGGCTCTGGAGAAATATCTTCTAAGAATCAGAATGCACCCTTTTCAAACATAAATGGCTATATCAGCAGTAAATGGCAGACGTTTTTCAGCAAAGTGGATATCTGAGAAATAACTATTTCAACTTTGTAAGGGAAAAAAATCTATGCGATTAATCAATCTATTGCTGCAAAAACAAATTTTATTAATTTAAAAGGGGAAAGAAGAAAAATAACCAATCTTCCTTGGAAATGAAATTATGTTATCCTAATATATCAGGATGCTTAGATTTTTAAACTGTGTACATATTAAAATGATAGGTATGTTTCTATTTTTCTCCAGTGAGTTCTATTTTGCATGCATCTGAAAATATTTTGTTAATATTATCACCTTTATTTTACCAATAAAATATTTTTCACTTCCTTTATTTTAGGTTTAAGCAGTGATTAAGCTCTGTTCTGTATTATGCTAACAAAATTGAAATGAGTGAGTGAAATCAGTTGCACAAAGCAAGTTTACTTAATAATTCATACTCTAGGAAAGAGGGACCATATGGGTGTGGATGGGAGTCTGTTGGAGCACAGGCTTTACAGGGGGATTAAAATAGAGGGGTCTCCTGAATATACTGCCTACAAGAGACCCCCTTCAGTCCAACAGACACATACAGACGGAAAGTGAGACATTACATGCAGAAGGAAATCAAAAGAAAGCTAGAGTGATCATAATCATATCAGACAAAACAGATTTTAAAATAAAGACCATGATAAACGTCAGGGAAGAACACTACATAATGATTAAGGGGTCAACCCAAGAAGAGGATGTGACCGTTGTAAAACTTTTATGCACCCAACATAGGAGCACCTCAATCCACGAGGCAAATGCGAACAGCCACGAAAGGGGAAATCGAGAGTTAACAGAGTAATAGCGGGCTCTTTAAAGCCCCACTTACACTAATGGACAGATCATCCAGACAGAAAATTAATAAGGAAACACAAGAACCTTAAATGACACATTAGACTAGATGGACTTAATTGATATTTACAGGACATTCCATTCGAAAGTATTCAGGGCTCTCTAGGTGGAAATGAATTCCCACAGCAGGAGAGGTGATAATAAATACACTTGTAATAAGAGGATATGATTTTCCATTTTTTAAAAGCATGAACTTAGGAAGGTATGGATTTTTTCAAAGCACCTCAATTTTTTTAAGCTATGTGTTTTAGCATTTAATGTGCTTTTCTCCCCCTTCTTTTTGGAAAGACATTACACTAAAAGGGGCAAAGATATTTTGCTGAAGTGACTAGAGGGTGAAAGTTTTAGAAATAAAAGTTTAATTAATCACATTTGTACCTGTTCATCTGCATACGAGTGCCAGGAATTAGCAGCCCCGTTCTTTGACATAAACTGGGTTAATCCAAAGGATAATGAGCAGGTACCTTTAGGGGATTTCCCCCTGTGTGTTGATGCACATGTGACATTTTTTGCACTAAAATTTTCAAAGTTGGCTAAATTACAAGTATGTCTAGTGATAAGCGCTGCATTTTTCTGTGGATAGATGATTAGCATGCTGGAATCCACTAAAAAGCCCTATTATTGGGAGCTACTTATAAAGTTCAGCGGAGGTGGCACCTCCTCGGGGATTCGGATCTTAAACACCCATGCAATCTTACCTTATCAGGTCAAGACTAGCAGGAGCTGTATCTAAGCTTAAAAATATCTTTAATACTACAAAAGCATGTGTATGCTCTAAGCTTATACTTAAAGAAACCTTCTGCAATAAATTGTCCTAAGTGTAAAGAGATTAAGGTCCAGGTGATGGAGATGTGAGTTCAAACTCAACAAATCTAAAATACGAGACTTGTTCTCTTGATGAAAGAACCATAGTACAGGGCAAGCTTCATACTTCACTTATTTTTGAAAATATACATTCAGTGTAGAGAGTTCAGACTTTATCTTTCAGGGAAATACACTGTATATTAACTTCAACAAAAACCAATGACATCCATGGGCTGCATAGGTTCAAAAGGACCCAGAAGACCTGAGTTTTTGCTCTAATGTCTATCAGCTATGAAATCTTAATCAAATGATTTAATATCTCGAAGCTCTATTCCACCAGAGAAAGTGGATGGCTGCCAACTGCCCAGTAGATCTCAGGGTGTTTGGGTGAGGATTTTGTTAGCTGAGGGAGGGTAGGATCCATTACAGTTAAAAGGACTTTGGTACCAGGGAGACCTGAGTTTGATTTTTGACTTGGCTGATTTTTTTAAAGGCAACTTTTTATTTTATATTTGAGTATATTACTGAGTGCACTGAACTGAACTGGTAGCCAGTTAACAATGTTGTGATGGTTTCAGGTGCAAGGCAAAGCAACTCAGCCATACATAGGCACATATCCATTTTCCTCCAAACTCCCCTCCCATCCAGGATGCCACGCAACATTGAGCAGAGTTCCCTGCTCTCTTTGCTACGTTTTAATTGAAGGACCTTGAACACTTCACCTCTCAAAATTTCAGTTTCATCTTCTGTAAAACAGGTATGAAAGGGTGGAGCCGACTGACTGGTTATCTATCTGTCTACCTGTGTGTACGTCTGTGCTCAGCTGCTCGGTCATGTCAGACTCTGTGTGAGCCCATGGATGGTAGCTCACCAGGAGCCTCTGTCTATGGAGTTTTCCAGGCAAGAATACTGGATTGGGTGTCCATTCCCTTCTTCTGGGCATCTTCCCACCCCAGGGATTCAACCCATGTCCCTTGCGTCTCCTGCCTTGGTGATCAGATTCTGTACCACTTCACCACCTGGGCTGCCCATCTATCTTCCCACTACTGATTTATTTATCAAGCAATCATCACATTGTGAGTTCTGGTAAATATTAATAAGGTAAAATGTTGTGAAGATTAGTATTCCACACAAGGGTGCCCTATTATTAATAGAAGTAGTTTGAGAAAGATTGCCTTTTTAAAATGAGCCCTTCAAAGTATCAGCTTTACACCTACAGTTAAAATACTCAAGCGATTTCATAATATTGAAGTTGGAGTATAGCAACTTGGATATTATATCAAGGTCTAATTTTTATTCCTAGAAGAAATGAATACATTCAAATAACAGAAAAATATTGTAAAATTAAAGCATATAAAAGCTGATTTCCTCTATCCTTTCTTCCATCTAAAGATGTATCCTTAGAGTTTTCATTTAACACCTAGAGGAGTAGTTGCTGAAGATACTGATTCACAGGAGTTCTTAAAAATCTTCCCACCTAAAGAAAACGGAAAGCAGGACTCAAGTAGATGCTCATATACAAAGCAGTATCACTGACAAGATCAAATGGTGGACACAATCTACTATCCATCAACGGATTAACAAAATGTGGTTCTATACACACAACAAAACACTATTCGGGTTTAAAGACAGGGAACGTCCTGCCACATCATGAATGAACCTTGAGGACACTACTCTAAGGGAAATGCGCCAGTCACAAAAGGACACATATCTCAATTCTACTTAAGTGCTTTGCTGCCTGCATGCTAAGTCACTCAGTCGTGTCCGACTCTTTGCAACCCCATGGACTGTAGCCCACCAGGCTCCTCTGTCCAGAGGATTCTCCAGGCAAGAATCCTGGAGTGGATTGCCATTTCCTTCTCCAAAGGATCTTCCTGACCCAGGGATCAAACCTGTGTCTCTTGGGTCTCCTGCACTGGCAGGCGGATTCTTTATCACTGAGCCACCTGGAAAATTTACAGAGACAGAAAGCAGAAGGGTGGCTGCCAGCTGCTGGGATGGGGGATGGGAGGGGAGAGGAAGATTTTGTTTAATGAGTCTAGAGTTTCAGTTTAGGAAGATGAAGAAGTTTTCTGAAGATGGAAGGTGGGGATAATTGCACAACAATGTGAATGTATCTGAAGCCACTGAACTATGCACTTAAAAATGCTTAATTCCATTTATGTGCATTTTACACCATAAAACATCTTGCTATCTAATAATTTTCTGCATGTTTTTCTGGCCTCCTTATATCTAAAACTGTAATTGCAATCTTCAGTTTTTGGTGTGAACATTCAATATCTCTAAAAAATGATTTGGATGGCTTGAACAGGGCATGGAAAGGGGAGTGAAATAGGTCATCTTTGCCTTGGATGAGTCCTCTAATTTCAATCCTTCTTTCCTAAGTTTAAAATAAATACATTTAATCCACAGTAAGATAACCAAAAGGGTTTCTGGCTTTACTTCCTCTTCTAGCTAATGGATTTGGATAAAATGATTAATTGATTGTTTCAGCAAACCAGGAATTTCACAGAACCACCCAAATAGTTACTTATCAACGGAACTGATGCATAGCTACAAATACTACTTGTACAAATACTGCAAGTATCAGAGACTTTGGGGTCTTTTAAAGAAAGCACTATCTAGCCCAAAATAACATTCTTTGTATACAAGGGCTTTAAGTTTTAATTTTCATATACATATCCTCAATCCATGCACAAACCTTAAGACTCAGAAAGTCCTATTCTAGCACATACCTTAGAGCTTTGCTTGCCCATGTGTAACAAAAGACGTATACGGGGATATTTACAGCCACAGTGTACATAACTGCCGAGGAAATAACAGCTCAAAGTCAAAGAAGTTGACTTGTTCCTGCTTATACCTACACTTCCGTAAAAATGCAACATCTCATTTTATATCTGCAGGAATATTCTAAGTGCTGATTTTATTGTTGTCAGTACATAAACATTCTATTAAAGTACACATTCAAATTAAGGCTTGTCTCTCCGGTGACATTTGAAACACAGTATCTAGACTGTGTGCTACAAGAGTTCCGACCAGGTATGTGCAGCGTGTGTCAGCTGCTCTGTTGGGTCCGACTCTTTGCCACCCCATGGACTATACCAGGCTCCTCTGCCCATGGAATTCTCCAGGCAAGAATATTGAAGTGGGTTGCAATTCCATTCTCCAGGGGAATCTTACTGACCCAGGGATCAAGTCCAGGCCTCCTGCATTGCAGGCAGATTCTTTATTGAGCTGCCAGGGAAGCGCTCTGTCCACTGCTACATGTTATAGTCACTGTCTTATATATCAGTTTAAACTGATACAAAACACGTTGCTTTGAGAAAAAAGAAATTTAGCTATAGTTCATTAATGAATACACATTCTTGATTTTCATTTAATAAGTGTCTATAGTATATTCTACACGAGAAAGATTATAATCCTAAAAACAAAAATCTGAAGAGGAATATTGCAGATAAAAAGGAAGAAAAAATTAGATAAATTCAATTATAATAATGTAAACCAAAGTATGCTTCTTGTCCTGCTTGATTAGGTCAATGCATAAAACCAGTTTAAAAGACAATTTGCTCAACTTTTCTAGTAAAGGAGAAGAATGAGGACAAGTACAGTATGGAAGTGTTTTTAAATAGGATGTACTGACAGATTATAATATGGTGTCTCATCAGATGACGTGGTGTTTTGACTGCGTGGCTACAGAAAGGCTATAATTTAAATGCCATTAAAGACACATAAGCTCTAGCATGGAGACAGGAATACTGTAAAATTTTTTGGTCTGCAGTCACAATGCAGATAAAATTGTTCCTTTGATCTTGCAGTGCCAAAGTCTGTTGTCCAGAAGGGAAATGTCTTTGTGTTTCTGTCTTAAGCTAAGACAGATTTCACTTTCCATCTAAGTCATTTTGTTAACGCCACATGAAAAAATGAAGTGTATTTTACCAGCAGAGCTTAGACTTCTTCCATTGTTATTTTAGGTTACTGTATGATTATGTACTACTCAAAAAAATGTACCCAGAATACCCTCATCTGGGTTTAAAGTGACAGAAGTCTACCCTCAAATGTCTTCCCAGGGGCAGCTCAGTAGCATTTGTGTCTGAGGAACTAAGAACACTGTAATTTTCTTCTTTTGCACTTTTCTTCTTAAAGAAGAAGGACACATTTTGTTTATTAGACTCAGAATCCATAAACACACACATCTGACCTTTGTGAGCAATGTTATCAGCTAATTATCTGTAATAAAATCTACTCTCCGAACATTGACAAAGCATGGTGAGTTCTTTCCTGAGCAAGTCTGTAAATTATTTAAAATCTTGTGAAATGTTAACAATTTTTTTGGCTTTAAACTGTAACTTTATATACTACATTTTAAGGGGAATATATGGTATGGAAAAATTTTCATAATAGATTAATTATGCTTTATTCTTTGGAAAACCATGCAAAAGGAGTTAAATCGCTGTGATTTTCATTTACTCCTGATGGCTCATTCTATAAGACCTGTTTACAATTACATCAAAAACCTATATTGTTTTAGGACTATGGTATATCGATGATACTCCCCAGAATCTAGTAAACTTTAAGTCTTAAGCATTTATATTTTGACTCTTCTATATTAAAAAATGTGGAATAATCTTTTTTAAGAAATATATACTTAGTTGAAAATTCAGTATTTTGCAAGATTGAATCTAATCAGTTCAGTTCAGTTCAGTCGCTCAGTTGTGTCTGACTCTCTGCAACCCGATGAATCGCAGCACGCCAGGCCTCCCTGTTCGTCACCATCTCCCAGAGTTCACTCAGACTCAGATCCATCGAGTCTGTGATGACATCCAGCCATCTCATCCTCGGTCATCCCTTTCCCTCCTGCTCCCAATCCCTCCCAGCATCAGAGTCTTTTCCAATGAGTCAACTCTTCGCATGAGGTGGCCAAAGTACTGGAGTTTCAGCTTTAGCATCATTCCTTCCAAAGAAATTCCAGGGTTGATCTCCTTCAGAATGGACTGGTTGGATCTCCTTGCAGTCCAAGGGACTCTCAAGAGTCTTCTCCAACACCACAGCTCAAAAGCATCAATTCTTCGGTACTCAGCCTTCTTCACAGTCCAACTCTCACANTGGGCTGTGGTTCATAAGAAGGCAGAGTCAGACACAACTGAATCGACTTAGCACTAGCACTAACACGTGATAATTAACACTAATGCTGTTGACCAAATGACAAAATGATCTCTGTAGACAAAAGTGTTGAAATCCAGAGGAAGGAGATACTAATGGGCTGTAGAAGCAGGAAAACTCTGAGCCATGAAAAATAATAGGAACTTTAAACCTCAGTTCTCAAAGCAGTATTCCTCTGAATAACTTCACAATCATGGTGCTGTCCCCAAGAGCTTATCCCCTGGTGGCTGAGATGGTAAAGAAACTGCCTGCAATGTGGGAGACCCAGGTTCCATCTCTGGAGAAGGAAATGGCAGCCCACTCCAGGATTCTTGCCTGGAGAACGCCATGGGTAGGGGAGCCTGGTGGGCTTCAGTCAGTCCATGGGGTCACAAAGAGTTGGACGCGACTGAGTGACTAACTTCAAGAACTTATGGCTGGAGTGGTTTGCAGAAGCTGTGATAACATTTGCTTTGGTGCCTGATCTGCTCGTATTCTGTGGATTCTTAACTCCCTCGGCTCTTGCTAGAAAAGGGGGCTTCCAAGAGATGGAGTGGAGTCTCAGCGGAGGTCTGCTGACGTGACAGGACGTTGATGATGGCGTGAGAACCCTCTAAGATTCGATCATCCATTTCCTCAAGTCACCACTTTAGCTAGAGTCCATAAGCTTATGGGAGTTCGTTTTTCATCTTGCCATGAGTTAATTATTTAGGGAGTTGTGCTCGGAAGGAAGAAGGTGCAAATGTGACCCAGTGAAATCCAGAAGAAGCGTGGATCACTTAAGCTAATAAGTGACCATGAGTAGGTCCATATTTTAGGGGGAAAGATGCTGGCTGCTGGAGAATGGTTTATCTGCAGTCAGCAGACAGAGGTGGGGCTTTTTGCTTGATGTCCTGAGCTGCTAACCTCCTTCCTCGCTCCTCATCCTTCCTTGGCTCTGGTCTCCTTCTGCCGTGAGCACGTAAGTTTATCCAGGGTCCACGTAGGCCACCAGAAGAGAGACAAGAGGAACAGTGGTGCCTCAGCCATAATTAGACCTGCCACCTTCTCTTCTCCAAGGCTGCCCGGCATTCTTCCCATCCTGGGGGTGGGGACTATTACTCATACAGTCAGTCCCCTACATACAAACGAGTTGCCTTCCGAGAGCGCGTTCGCTAAGTCCAACCTAGTTGTAAGTCCAGCAAAGTGAGTCTAGGCACCAACTAACACAATCGACTACGTAGTACTACACTGCAATAGCTTTATGATATTTTCATACAAATAACACATAAAAGGCAAACAAAAAATAAATATAACATTTCTAAGCTTACAGTACAGTGCCTTGAAAAGTACAATAGGACAACACAACAGCTGGCACGCTGGGGCTGGCATCGAGTGACCAGGCAAGAGGCGTTACTGACTGGAGGAGGGAGAGGAGGTGGGAGATGGTGGAGCTGAAGGATGGGCAGCAACAGGAGATGGAGGGCCAGCTGCCTGATGTTGACAGCGCAGCTTCTGGTTCCTTGCCGGATTTAATTCTATCGCCCCTCTTGGAAAAACGATCCAGTGACATCTGGGAGGTTCAGTTCAGTTCAGTTCAGTCGCTCAGTCGTGTCCGACTCTTTGTGACCCCATGAATCGCAGCACGCCAGGCCTCCTGCTCATCCCCATCTCCCAGAGTTCACTCAGACTCACGTCCATCGAGTCCGTGATGCCATCCAGCCATCTCATCCTCGGTCGTCCCCTTCTCCTCCTGCCCCCAATCCCTCCCAGCATCAGAGTCTGGGAAGTAGCTCTTTTTTTT
>SJYV01016410.1:0-11608 GCA_006410875.1 Neotragus pygmaeus | reverse complement strand
TTGGTCATAACTTTTCTTCCAAGGAGTAAGAGTCTTTTAATTTCATGGCTGCAGTCACCATCTGCAGTGATTCTGGAGCCCCCCAAAATAAAGTCTGACACTGTTTCCATTATTTCCCCATCTATTTCCCATGAAGTGATGGGACCGGATGCCATGATCTTTGTTTTCTGAATGTTGAGCTTTAGGCCAACTTTTTCGCTCTCCTCTTTCACTTTCATCAAGAGGCTTTTTAGTTCCTCTTCACTTTCTGCCATAAGGGTGGTGTCATCTGCTATTTCAAACCTAATTTGTATCTATCTCTTTCTATTCCCATTACACTTAAGAAAGAACTAGTTCAAGTTTCTCTTCTGAGTGAAATTCTGGGAATGATTGAAAGAAGTATGTTTAATGGCCAAAAATAGCATTTTTTATCCTGTCAAATGTACGCTGTGAGGTGGGACAATATTGATAATAAACTACCAAAGTCAGGTTTGGAAGCTTGAAAGCAAAATATCTTCTGCATAAACAGTGTTTCTTTGATTTTTTTTCTGCCTCCATACATACTATTATATCATGGCATAAGTAAATTCTAAAGTCCATTTTCTAATGAATAATTCTTTGGGAAATTAAAAGTTATTTTAAAAGTGTAAGAAAAATATTAAAAAGCTTAATCGACACTGTTTCTAGTGCAAATTCTGCTCAGAGTGAAACAATTCTAATATATTGGGCATTTTGCAAAATATACAGTCAACAAGCAAACAAACAAAATAAAAATCCAGACCTGTAACTGAACTCCTCCTTAAGAGCTATTCTTCTCAGTATTTGAGAGAGTGGTTTGACTTCAGTACAGACGGGGGGTGGGGGAGGGCTTTTGTTGCCTGTCCCAACACGGGGGCTAGTGGAGAGGTCTCTGTCGAAAACTCTTTCCTAGCGTGTACTGCTACCCACCTGGCATATTATAAATAGACTCGGGAGTGTGACCCTCTGCTGTGCCAAGCACATACATCCTTCAGTGCATCTGCCCCATCAGACCTGGACCAAGGGATGAAGTCCCCACCTGCTAAACGGTGGCCCAAACCTCTACTGTGGGCATGGACCCCCTGTCCATAAAAAGTGCATCACTGGCATTCTACCTGAGTCTCTGCATAACATAAATGCCATGTGAAAATGCTATCAATGAAAATAATTTTGGTTTTATTGATTCTGAACATAATTCATCTATCTGTGAATGTCCCGGAACAACACAAAATTGATACAGAATGTCTTATTACTCAGTGTCTGCTGATGAAAAGTGAATTCTAGTGAAGATAGTAAGAAAGGCAAGTGGCACAGATGGCACCAAAAAAAAAAAAAAATCGTAGAGAATACATTGGATATTTTGCATCTGATTCTAAATTTTTTTAAATATTCATATCACCATCTTTCTTATAAACCATAATTGTTAATGGTTACAAGTATCAGCCCCAGGCAGACTGCTGAGCAAGATTTTCTAAAGTTGTAAAGGTAAACAAGTCATTTACTCTGCAAACAAATATTGTTTCTATGGTTATTTAAGCACTCACTCTCCATTGGAGTATTGAAATCCTAGGAGAGGCACTGATCTTCTGATCATCACAGGAAGAGCTGGATAAAATGGACAAAGTGCTTAAGCATATCTAGGATCAACAGCACAGGGAAACTGCTTTAAGCAAGGTGCTAAATCATTTCTAACCAGAAGGGGAATCAGAGATTACAGTCACTAGAATAGATGTCATAAATATTTAGAACCAACCCTTAAATTATGAGAGAGAGGATTAATTTCACCGAGTATAAAATTTCCACAAGAAATAACTAAACAAAGAGAAATACTAACTTAAGTTGGAGCTGAAGGCCAATACAAATAGTCACCGGGAAATACTGCTATGTTTTGGAGGAAATGTAAGAAAGAGAAAAAAATATATAAAATGTGTAAACTAAATGCAAATCATCCATCATGGTATTTTTGCAGAGGTCTGCTCTGAATCAGAGCAGTCTTCAATCAGGTCTGCCGCAAACCAATTCAGTTTCAAGGAGATCCCTAGTAATCATTTTGATTAATGAGGTAATTGCAGGGTGTTACTAAAATCCATTTTATTCTCAACTTGCTGAATAAAAAGCACTAATGCTTTTACAATGAAGGTAATAATTATTTGTGGCCATGTCAACGATAAATTCACAGTAAATCCATCCAGGAGTTATTCTCTTCGATTCTTTTAAAAAGATGAAAGCATTCTGAATGAACAGTAGATAGATTGTATCAGTTCAAAACTTCATTTCGGATATTTCGTGAAGCCAAAATATAGTCGAGCTTGCCTAGTAATGAATAATTTTGCGCTTCCTTTGGAGATCTCTAGCAAATCGATAAGGATCTGAAAAGTCTGCGTTAATGCGGACGCTATGTGGGGCTATCCAGCGCACAGTGATTCCCACAGCGCTGTGAGACTCCAGTCCTGAGCTTGTATTAAATCATTTTCTTCCAACGGTGAGAGTGCGACTTGAGAAAATGGCGGCAGAGTGAGGTCCTCGATAGACAGCCCGTGGTGAATGCAGTGCGAGGGGCCTCCGGGGAACTCGTTTAGAAAGCGCTCTGCACTCTGCTCGGCTGCCTTTGGCCCCGCTCGCCGTGTGCAGTGAGGGCCGAGAGGAGGAAGACAGGATCTGACACCCGTAAGTGGCTCGGGCTGCGACAGGTTACTCCTCTGTGTAGGGTTCCAGAGTGAGATTGGTACCAAAGAGTGTGCCCTCCAAGATCCAAGCTTCTTGCGCTGCCAGGAAAATCTCAAAACAATTAGGGCTCTTTGGAATGCGCAGTTAACTTCCTGCTACTGTAGGGCCTGAACGCCAGCTGCTCCTGTAGCAGTGGGCCGCCAGACGTCAAGGCTGTGTGGATAGTGAGGTAATTGCAGGAAGGAAGGGATGCAATTTTGTTATCACAGATTACCATCCCCATTGAAAACCATGGCTACGGCATTAATGTCAGCGCTTCCGAGGCACGCGGCGTGAACGGGAGGTCCCGGCGTTCAAGTGTGGAGGTTGCACAGTTGCTGCTGTGCCAAAGGATGGGTCGGGATGGTTAAATGTGTGGGAGCCAAAGAGAGGGAGCCCCCCCTCAAAGCTACCGGCTACCAGGTCTTATCAGCAAAAGTAGGTCTTGTAAGACCAAGAGCCAAACAACAAGGTTTAAATTTAATATAAGTATTCTGGAACTATGCTTGCCCATTGCATTAAGAAAAACAAATGTTTAGACAAAGATGAATAAATCAACAACGTTCCATTGAGGGCTATCTTTGGTCGTTAGTGACTGAACAGGGGAAAATGGGTGGTGATTTTCCAGTGTTCATCCAAGAATGAACAATTTCTCCTGCTGTGTTATCAATAGACCACAAATTATCAAAAGCTCTATAGACTTTTAAAAATATTTGTTGGAGTACAGTTGCTATAAAATGTTGTGTCAGTTTCAGGCATACAGCAGAGTGAATCTGTCATTAAATATATAAATATATATATATGCATATTTTTTAGATTTTTTTCCCATATAACCCCTTGCAAAGTATTGAGTAGAGTTCTCTATGCTATACAGTAGGTCCTTATTAGACATCTGTTTTATACATTGTAATGTGTGCATGTCAATCTCAACATAAACTTTTTTTTCAAAGCTAGAATTAAGATGCTGTATTTCTATCTGGGAATTTTAAACGACCTTCTTTTGGCATATTGCACTGGCAAAACCAGTCTATATTTATTCCCAGATTATTAAAATTAATTAAAAAGTCAATTTAACAATTTCTTGCCTTTCTGTCTAAGGATTTCAATTACTTATATGGTGAATGTAGACAATTTTTTTTTTTTTTTTTACACTCATGGACCATTTTTACAGTCTTTATTGAACTTGTTCAATATTGCTTCTGTTTTATGTTTCGTTTTTTGGGCTGCCATGCATGTGAGATCTTAGGATCGAATCCACAGCCCCTGCATTGGAATGTGAAGTCTTAACCATTGGACTGCCAGGGAAGGCCCACAGAACATTTTTTAAAATGCTGCTTGTAAGTAAACAGAACAATCGGTGCTTTGGTTCACCTATGAACATGGCAGTGTCAAGCATGGGGTCTGCAAAGTGCTTGATTTTGGATTCATTCTACCAGCTATGAAGATAAAGTCCTTCTCATTTCCCCTCATGTCAAAAACTCTCTCCTACTAAAACACCCAGGTGTTCGTGGCTTCTGTGGGCAATAGCACATTACTACTGGCTTACACTGAGCTAAAAGCAATCAAATCACCTTTGCAACTCTTAAGCCAGGACTTCCCACCTGTAGAATTTTGGAGTTAGGAAAAGACTATAAACCTGTCTTGTTTAACCTGCCCTATTGCTTCTGACTAAGGCACAGCTGATGGCATGATTCCAGGAGACCCTTGAAAATATTTTTTGACTCCTGAATAATTTATTCAAAATATTATATTCCCTGGAGTTTAATAACATCTTAAAAATCATAAGATCTTACCAACTGCAGTGCATTTAAGGTACAAAACGTATAAGAACAAGAGCTAATGTGTACATTGCAAGGGGAAAGAACTTGAGGGTGGACAATGATAAATTCTTTTCTGACAAGTGGAAAAGCAAAAATATGAACAAAATACTGACACCTAAGTGTTTGCTGGTGTAGGAAAACAAACTTTGACATTGCAGTAGGCATTTAAAAAAGCTTTTAGCTAATTTAAATCCCTGTTTGAGTGGCGCATCCGGTTTGTTTTTAAGGTTTCCTGTCTTTCAATGGTACGTGAAGACTCTTATTAAAAGCATTCGCTCTCATAAGTCATTCTTTCCAGTGACAAAGATGATTTGGTCTATTGCCAATGAGTAAACCCAAATTCAGAGAAGGCAATGGCACCCCACTTCAGTACTCTTGCCGGGAAAATCCCATGGATGGAGGATCGAATCCCAGGGATGGCAGAGCCTGGTGGGCTGCTGTCTATGGGGTCGCACAGAGTCGGACACGACTGAAGTGACTTAGCAGCAGCAGCAACAGCAAACCCAAATTCATACAACTCCTTTATTTCTTTATATTTATAGCCTTTGCCATTTCCAATAAAAAGATACCAAGTCAGACTGAGAAGCTCCATCTGAGACTGAACCCATCTCCAGGGCAGGGGTTGTCCCTGGTCCTGGCTCACCTGATAACTTGGGAGAAATGCAGGTTCTCAGACCCTGCTGACTAACCAGAAACCGGGCATAAAGCACAGCAATTTTTATTTCAACAAGCCTTTCAACTCATCTGATGCAATGAAATTCAGAGAAGCTTTGACCTAGGACATCTGTGGTAGTCAAAATGTTTCTTCAGTCACTAAAGAGCAAGCAACAGTGACATAGTATGTAAGTAAAAGAAATGGCCATTTCTTTTAAATTTCAACATATTTGCTATAAATGTGTTTTGTTACTTTTCAAAATCTCCTTGTGTTGATAATTATCTCATATCCACAGCCCCCTCACCTTGTTTGCACGTTATTTATCACCAGGAGCACCTTCATTGCCATTAAAAACATGCACATACAGAAATAACACTGTCCCTCTGAGCGCTTAGATTCCTTTTTAAAAATTTTTTTTGAGATTCCAAGATTTGGGGTGCTGCAGAAACACTTGCATTACAGAGTTATTCTTCACTTGATATATACCAGTTCTGTATGCAGAGTTTCTACGACAGTATTGTGAAGAGCCAACCTAACTCGTTTTGCAGTGAGATGGGAGAAGAAATGAAACATGTTTAGACAAGTGGTTCTCTGCCAGGGACCATGTCTGCAGATACCCATGTGGTGGGGAGGGAGCTACCCCATCTGGTGAATAGAGGCCAAGGATGCTGACAAAAACCCTGCAATGCATAGGAAATCTCCCACACCCATAATTTTCTGGTTCAAAGTATCAATAGCACTTCTGTTGAGAAGATTTGGCCTAAGGAAAAATAAAGTCATATTTCATCACATTAAATTAGTGACAGTTACTATAATTTTGAATTGTGGTGCTTGAGAAGAGTCTTAAGAGTTCCTTGGACTGCAAGGAGATCAAACCAGTCAATTCTAAAAGAAATCAACCCTGGATATTCATTGGAAGGACTGATGCTGAAGCTGAAGCTCCAATACTTTGGCCACTTGATGCAAAGAGCTGACTATCAGCAAAGACCCTAATGCTGGGAAATACTGAAAGCAGAAGAGGGCAGCAGAGGATGCAATGGCTGGATGGCATCATCGACTCATGAGTTTGAGTGAACTCTGGGAGACAGTGAAGGACAGGGAAGCCTGGCGTGCTGCAGTCCATGGGGTAGCAAAGGGTTGGACATGATTTAGCAACTGAACAACAACTGTAATTTCCATGCTACCCACTTGGGAAGCCAAAGTCTTTCACCACAGCTGTACAACCCTGGAACCCTTTCTTATACTCAAAATCTCCAATTCACACCAACCCTCAGGCCCTGAGGAGAGCTTTCCTTCTTAGCAGAGAAAGTACAGCTAATTATTACAGACCAGCATTGAATCCCCTTTTAGGAGCTCACATTTCTTTGCACTGGCATTTTGAATTCCTGGCATGTTGCCTTGTGTGAATGTTCAGCTCTGTTAGTCAACTTCTTCTTTCCAAAAACATGTTATTTACTTGAAAGAAGACTTCATCTTGAAAAAAAAAAACCAAAACCCCACCATTTACTCCACTATCTATAAGTTTATTGCTCTTAACAAGGTTCTTTTTACATTTCATCTTTTTCTCAATTTTCCTTGTGATTGAACTCTATCAACCAGGTTGAGAAAATATTAAAGCATAGCCCAGTTACTAAACAGAACATATTTTCCATTAGCAAACATCTTTCAATGGTCCTTTCAGCAGTTCCTGCAACACTTCTGAAAATGTTTTCCAAAGACATGTGATGTCTATTTCCTTTGTTAGCCAAAGGATGTTTCTAGGCTTCTGTGGCTAAAGATGCCATTCAAAATTTAGTAGAATTGTGCAACACGAAATTTAACAGTGGACAGATGTTACTATGCATATATAATTTATCTGCAAGTACAAAGCACAGACGGGAGCACTGTCTTTCTGTATAATCTGATCAGAATTTTCATGGAGCTACATCCTCGGACACTATCTCTAGAAAGCAGGCAGGTGACTCCCAGCTGCACACCACCGTTCCGGAGGATTGTAGGAGAAGCAATTCGAGGTAAAGCCTAATTAACTCTGCGATGTTTGACCCTGAATATCTTTAAGAAAAGCACAGTTCCCACCCACCTCCAAAGTCGGATGCTAGCCATGAACTTCTTCATAGCATTAAGAAAGGAAATACCAAACCCCATTGCTACAGAATGGTACGCAGAAAGGTACACAGGAAAGGTAACCTTGCACGCCCTTGTGTGTGCCGATTCCTCTCACTCTTTTCTTTAGATCCACATTCTGTTACACCTCCCTGCTCTCTGTTATATAAATTACCGGGCTTCCTAGGTGTCACTAGAGGTAAAGAACCTGCCTGCCAATGCAGGTTAGATGTGGGAGATGCGGGTTCGATCACTGGATCGGGAAGATGCCCTGGAGGAGGAAAATGGCATTCCATTTCTATACTCCAGTATTCTTGCTTGAAAAAGTCCCTGGACAGTGGAGTCTGGCAGACTGCCATCCATAGGGTCACACAGAGTCAGACACGACTGAAGCAACTTAGCACACATGCTTGTAAATTATGACAGTAATAGAGACAGCTCAGATCTTAATGCTGTTTCACTGAATTTGGAGTCCCTGAAACACATATCAAGATTTAACATGAAATCAATCCCCAAACTGCTGTTTAAATCTTTTTAAAAAATTTTATTTCACTTAGATGTGTCAACAAAGTTTGGAGACTGAAATTTGTGCCCTGAATAAGCAGCCAGAATTTAGTATAGAAACTGATAACCTCCTGATTTTTACTATTTCATCAAAATGCCCACTTTTAATGGAGGAGGTGGCTGTCTTTTAAATATTTTCATCAAAATGTACTTTAAACTGAAAAGTTAACCAGCTTCTATGGGTCAGGCTTTTTGAAGGTCAGATCTTCTACTTGTTTAATTTATAGAAATACTAATTTGCAGTAACATTGATAAACACATTTCCATGTGACATTTTCAGACATTAATCTGAGTAACTATTTCTTCTCTGAGTTGTCTGATATCCTAGACAAATTAGAAAGCCAGTTTAGGGGTATAATTAAAAATGTAAAAGCTTTGTTTCTCAAACATATTTTGGGGTGTGCATAATGTTTTTTTACACAAGAAGTCTACTATATTTTCAAGAGCAAACACTATTTTCTCCAGAATACCACCTACTATCTTGAATAACGGGATCTCGCTGTTTATCTGCAGTAGATCCCTTCCCCTCTCCCTCTTCTGCCAGTTCTTATGAGAATACTCTGAAGTGGAAGGTAGGGATTTTTCTTATTGATTTTTTAGGAGCACAAGGTTAGTGATGGAAAAGAACTTCTGTATTCCCAACATCCTTGGAACAACTTACCTTCTTTTCTTCTGGGAGATCCTTTTTGTTCTGATCACAACTATGGGACTATGAGTAGCACACAATTGGGATAACACAAAAGTAAAAATGGGTGTTGTACTTACACACAAAATGAACATTCATGCACGTAATTTGTACATGGTTTACATACTTAATACAATGATTAAAGGACGTTGTGTTCTGTGATTGTTAACCCCAGGCAACTTCAATATATATCATTGCCTATTGAATGATAGTGATATTTTATTGCAGATATATTTTCACGATGGTATGTCTTCTCAAACATTTTTTAACCAGTCTTTGGAAAAATATTTTTCTTTTTCAAAAAATATGCAGAACTACAATTAAATCAATGGCACTTATACGTAAGCAGAATGACTTTCTGGGCTTCATTTTCTTGGTTTCAATCTGAGAGGTGTGTTACAAAATTTCTATGATTTCTACCAACTCTAAGGCTCTATTAATTCCAATGAAAATATAAAAAGAAGGTCAGATCATTAATTGAAACACCTAGGATCACAGTGACTGTTATATAACCTAGACAGACGCCTATATCTCACCATTTTATCAGTGATCTTGTTAATATTATAATTTATTCTTCAGATCATGCCATCTACAAGTCAGATTGCCTGACATCCATATGTGCATATGTGTTCTTGAAAACCATTCCGGGGAGGGATTCTTTCTGAAAATCTACGGCCACAGCATATTCAAAAATGAACAAGGTCAAGTGAGGACGCCTCTGAGATGCAGTGTCTTCTTCTTTTTTTTTTTTTAAGGCTGTTCTTTGTTGCCTGGGAGGCCCCAGCCTGGAGCAGTGGTCAGAGGCCAAGCAACTAGTTAAAAAAAAAAGGTAAAAAGGGTAAAAACTGTGAGGAAGGAAAATAATACACGGAATTGTCAAAGACAGGGAGGGAATCTAAGGGAATGGGGAATGGGAAGCAGAAACAGACAGGGACCCAGCAAGCAATCCCGACCTTGCAGAGCGTCTGCACCACTGAGTCAGGAGTGTGCCATCAAGTCCTTCCCAGACCCTGCGCCAAGTGACTGCCTCTTTAAACTGCCTCATCCAACAGCCGATTCAGTTGCCACCACAGAAATAGAAATTACAGCTTTCAACCCTTCATTTTATCCCTCTTACCTATAATCCTCTAGTTCCAGTCTGTCTGACCACTTGACAACGTTGTTGGGTTTTTTTTTTTTTCTTTTTTAAATTAGCATGGCTTTGGGGGACCGCTTAAACATGCTTTACTCACAGACAACAGTAGATATCCCTTGAAACTCTTGATGAGGAAAAAAAAAATCCTGCTGAGAACATAAAATGGCACAGAGAACACACAGAACAGATTCTCATAATTGAGACTGTCGTGTGTCTTATTAAAAGCCATCAATTTACCTGGAGGTCCTTCTTTAAAACCTGTTAAGATTCTTCACAGATTTTACATGAAGATTTTTTTTTCTCTCTAAGGTTCACTGATCTCTTTACACACGTGGGTTGTTTGTTGGGTCCTTCAAAGGGCTTCGCGCTTTACTTTCATATTTAAAAAGAGTCACGATGAAGGCCACTCTTTGAATGCAGTGCCTACAGAGAGACCAAGATGCTCATTATAGCTGCCCTGATGAGACCGTCATAGCCTCCTGTGACTCCCAGACTCCTCTAATGTGTATTTAGGTGTTCTGCTGGATGGCTTGCCTAAGTGATGTGGCTCAGATTTGATGAAAGGATAGCAAATAACATCAATTATAAAGGACATATGGTAATAAGAAGAAGAAAAGAGAGGGGGAGTCTAGGGTGGGGTGAAGAAGAAATTATCCACAGTAGAAGGAACAAAGCATTTCAACCGAACAAAAAGAAACGCCATACCTGAATCATGTCCTAATTTTAGGGCATGGCTATGTTCTTTAGAGTTACATGTCTTTGGAGACGTAACGTATTTCTTCAACCTTTGTGGGACTGTCATTGAAGGTGTAGATCAAACTGCCTTCAGTTTCCTTTATGGACTTGGTGGTAATTTTGCCATGATCCCTGTACAGAACAAAGATACTATGTAAAGCTCAGGTCATGGAAAGCCAAATAGCTAAAATTGATTTTTATCTTTTTACAGAAATGTTCTCCAATCTGGCAATCCACAGAGGTCTGCCAACTTTTCATATCCTAAATTTTCCTGTTCTTAGGGTTACTGATTTAACCCAGAAAACATTGCATGCCATTCCTCCCCCATAAAATAATAAGCAGAGACCCTTGAAAAGATAAAACAGATAGTTTTGCCAACCANTCCAATCTGGCAATCCACAGAGGTCTGCCAACTTTTCATATCCTAAATTTTCCTGTTCTTAGGGTTACTGATTTAACCCAGAAAACATTGCATGCCATTCCTCCCCCATAAAATAATAAGCAGAGACCCTTGAAAAGATAAAACAGGTAGTTTTGCCAACCACCACTAGGCTAATTAATTATAAAGATTAGTTTTCCTTTAGATGTATTTCCCATGTGTAAAAAGATTTTAAAATATTAAAAACTATTAGCTCAATTGATAAATAAATCTAGATTTCAACCCCAAACCCATTAAATATATTTGCTCTATTTTTATCATCTAATTTCTCTAAAGAGACTAATTTTTCTATCTAAATAATACTGTGCTACATCTCTATCATTCTTCTAGTCTACAATAATGGTTGAATTTTCAAAAATGGAAATATTGAATGTGATTAAGCAATGTGGTTTCTTCTTTTCAATTAAACTAAATGAAGACAAACCAATGTGCTTCCCCCACCCCTTTTTTAAGATGGAACCAGAGAACTCTGGTATCTTGTTTTTTAAAAAAACTGTAAAAGACAGTGTTGCGGGTTTATGAGTTTGTCGATCTTCTTCAGTTAGACAATGCATTCCCTCTTTAATAATGTATCTCTGTTACTTTTATTTTAAAAGACTATCCATGTTCTCTGTCCATGTAACACACTTCTCTTCTGTGCTCCTAGGCACCTGGGGTGAGGCTCTCGAGACAGTTCAGGGGCGCAGGCGAAGGATGAAGTGACAAGGAGGGGTGATGGACACCCCCGAGTCTCCCCCTGCCACCACAAGGGGCCTCCCCAGCAGAGGCT
>SJYV01016409.1:0-25182 GCA_006410875.1 Neotragus pygmaeus | reverse complement strand
TGGATTCATGTTGATGTATGGCAAAACCAATACAATATTGTAAAGTAAAAAAAAAATAATAATAATAAATAAATAAATGGTTAAAAAAAAAAGAATTGGATGTATTGGTGTGATCTCTTCATTTTCAGTAAATACAACAGATACAGAATATACCTCTCTGTGTGTATGCGTACATATTCCAACACTCTATCCACTGAGACAATCTCAGAGCAGCAACACCCAATATAAGTGAGCACACCTTGCACCCAGATCTTAGTTTCTCAACACTATTTTCTGCCAAAGAGAAGAAGGAATCCATAGAAAAATAACTGATTCTAGGACTGAGGCAGGGAGAGTTAAAGGGTCTGGAATCCCTTTCTGTGCCAGAAGGCAAAGACATTCCAGAAAAATGAAACAAACTTATCAAAGGAACACAGACTCCGCCTTGAAAGGGTTCTCACTGGCCAAATGTGGTACAGGTTGGACATCAAATAATAAAAACAGCAAGTATAAAATAGGAAACCATGAGTCTATACAGATCTACTTAAACGAATACATGGAAAGTTTGATGAGGAACAAAATATTTACATGGTATCTCCCACAAAATACTTATTACAGAGGGAAAATCGCAGAAGCTTGGCATATACCACTTTTAGTAAATGATCAAAGAGAATGTGACTAGTAAAGAGGTGAACTGAGTTTGTTCCTCACCTAATTAAGGTGCAACAGAAGAACTCTGCATTCCTTTTGNTCCCACAAAATACTTATTACAGAGGGAAAATCGCAGAAGCTTGGCATATACCACTTTTAGTAAATGATCAAAGAGAATGTGACTAGTAAAGAGGTGAACTGAGTTTGTTCCTCACCTAATTAAGGTGCAACAGAAGAACTCTGCATTCCTTTTGTAGAAATCCTTCCGAAGTTGCATAGCTAGTATTTAATCAAGAGAAAACACAGACATACCCAAATCCAGGGGCATTCTACAAGATAAATGACTGGCCTGACATCTTCAAAAGTGTCAAGATTATCAGAGTAGAAGACTGAGAAATTATTCCAGGTTGAGTGAGACTAGAGAGACATAATATTCAAATTCAACATGGGGAATTACCTAGTGGTTCAGTGATTAAGACGTGGTGCTTTCATTGCCAAGGATCCGGGTTCCATCCTTGGTGGAGGAGCTGAAATACCACAAGCCACGTGATAGGGACAAAAAAAAAAAGAGAGAGAAAGAAATGCAACACAAGATTCTGAGTTTTATCCATATCTTCTAAAGGGAATTTGGGGACAATTGGTGAAAATTGAATGATTTCTACAGATTAGATGGTAGTAATGTAAAAATATTTATGTCCTGATTTTGATAATTATGCTGTGGTTATATTCAAAAATGTCCTTGATTGCAGTAAATTAAACTAAAGTATTTGGGAGTCAAAAGGCATCATGTCAGCAAATTATAAATATTTCATGGGGAAAAAAATATTTGTTCTGAATTTGCAAAATTTCTGTAAACTGGGATTGTTTTTGAAATAGGATGAATGCTTGACTTATTACATTTACAAATTCAAAACATCTACTTCTGCTTCACTGACTGCTCTAAAGCGTTTAACTGTTCGGATCACACAAACTGGGAAATTCTTAAAAAGATGGGAATACCAGACTACCTGACCTGCCTCATGAGAAATCTGTATGCAGGTTAAGAAGGAACAGTTAGAACCAGACATGGAACAACAGAATGGTTCAAAATTGAGATAGGAGTACATCAAGGGTGTTTATAGTCACCCTACTTATTTAACTTATATGCAGAGTACATCATGCAAAATGTCAGGATGGATGAAGCACAAGCTGGAATCAAGATTACCGGGAGAACTATNATGGAACAACAGAATGGTTCAAAATTGAGATAGGAGTACATCAAGGGTGTTTATAGTCACCCTACTTATTTAACTTATATGCAGAGTACATCATGCAAAATGTCAGGATGGATGAAGCACAAGCTGGAATCAAGATTATCGGGAGAACTATTATTAACCTCAGATAGGCTGATGAACCATGATTATGGCAGAAAGCAGAGAGGAACTAAAGAGCCTCTTGATGAAAGTAAAAGAGGAGAGTGAAAAATCTGGCTTAAAACTCAACATTTAAAAAATGAAGATCATGGCCTCTGGTCCCATCACATAATTTATGGCAAATAGATGAGGAAACAATGGAAACAGTGACAGGCTTTACTTTCTTGGGCTCCAAAATGGCTGCAGATGGTGACTGCAGTCATGAAATTAAAAGACGCTTGCTCTGACAAACCTAGATAGTGTATTAAAAAGCACAGGTATCACTTTGCAAAGATATCACTTTTTCAAACTATATTTTTTCCAGTAGTCATGTGAGAATTGGACCATTAAGAAGGCTGAGTGCTGAAGAATTGATGCTTTTGAATTGTGGTGCGGGAGAAGATTCTTGAGAGTCCCATGGACTTCAAGGAGATCAAACCAGTCAATCCTAAAGGAAATCAACCCTGAATGTTCATTGGAAGGATAATACTGCAGCTTAAGTTCCAGTACTTTGGCCACCAAATGCGATGAGTTGATGCACTGGAAAAGAACCTGATGCTAGAAAAGATTGAGGGCAGCAGGAGAAGAGAGCAACAGAGGATGAGATGGTTGGATGGCATCATTGACTTGATGGACATGAGTTTGAGCAAACTCCAAGAGATGATAAAGGACAGGGAAGCCTGGCCTGCTGCAGTCCATGGGGTTGCAAAGAGTTGGGTATGACTGAGTGACAGAACAAGACAACAACTTATTTTTTAAATATGTATACAAATTATTTTTCTATCCATAGATTTGGTGAAATTTTAGCAATTATTTTTATGCATCCTGTAGTGTAGTTAACTAAAATCCTTTAAACATTTTAAATTTTATTTATGAGCTTCATTACATTCAAGTTTTTAATGATTTCAAATTTCCAACTAACAAGTTTTCCTACAGATTTAAGTAACTCATAAATTTAATAAATTAAACTTATAATGATTCATGTTCTCATAAAAGTTTCAATATAGTTCATAAATTTATAAGATTTCAATTTAAAATAGTCTGAATTAATTATTCAAATATCATATTTTATTTTTTTAATAACTTTTACTCAGAATTAATTTTCTCTTAATCCCTTTGTTTCTAGGAGCTGCCTCCCAGGTGGGTGTAATTTAGATTTTTTTTTTAATTGAAGTACATTTGACTTACAATATTGTGTTAGTTTCAGGTGTATAGTAAAGTGATTCAGAGAAGGCAATGGCAACCCACTCCAGTACTCTTGCCTGGAAAATCCCATGGATGGAGGAGCCTGGTAGGCTGCAGTCCATGGGGTCGCTAGGAGTTGGACACAACTGAGCGACTTCATTTTCACTTTTCACTTTCATGCATTGGAGAAGGAAATGGCAACCCACTCCAGTGTTCTTGCCTGGAGAATCCCAGGGACGGGGGAGCCTGGTGAGCTGCCATCTGTTGGGTCGCACAGAGTTAGACATGACTGAAGTGACTTAGCAGCAGAAAAGTGATTCAGCTGTACATTTTTCATATCATTTTCCATTATAGGTTATTATGATATATTGAATACAATTCCCTGTGCTACTTAGTAAATACTGTTGACTATCTAGTTTGCATGTAGTAGTTTGTATTTGTTAACCCCATACTCATAGTTTATCCCTCTGCCTGTCCCTTTCCCCTTTGTAACCATAAACTTGTTTTCTTAAATTAGAGTAATAATGCTTCTTATTGTTCAGTCACTCAGTCATGTCCGACTCTTTGCAACCCCATAGACTGCAGCATGCCAGGCTTCCCTGTCCTTCACCATCTCCTGGAGTTTGCTCATGTCAATTGAGTCGGTGTTACCTATTAAATAATCTGTGCTTCCCAGGTGGCACGTGTCAATGAAGGAAATGTAAAAGATGCAATTTGATCCTTGAGTTCAAAAGATCTCCTGGAGTAGGAAATGACAACCCACTCCAGTATTCTTGCCTGGAAAATTTCATAGACAGAGGAGCCTAGTGCGTTACAGTCCATGGGATCAGGAAGAGTCAGACACGACTGAGGAAGTAAGCACACACACACACACACACACAAATTAGATCATCTATCCCTAATATGCCAGTGTTTCTTAAAAGTTTTAGCTATTTTAAATATTCTTAAGTATAGCTATTTCAAATATTTAATATGTAATATCGTATATTTAGATTGTTTCTACATTTACTCCCAACATTTAAGACATAAAAATTAATTATGTCATCAAAAGTAATTTTTACATTACCTTCTAAATTGAATGTGTGTGGTGTGTTAGTAGCTTCAGTAGTGTCCAACTCTTTGCAACCCCATGTACTGCCACCCACCAGGCTCCTCTGTCCAACGGATTCTCCAGGCAAGAATACTGAGCAGGTTGCTGTGCCCCTCTAGTCAATATCTTCAACAGTTACTGCCAGTACAATTGTTGTCTAGCTAGAGAGATGATTCCATGTTCTTCCTACTCCATCGTCACGTTAAGTGCAGATGCACTTTTGAGGCCCACACAGATGGCAGAAGCCTCAAGAAGAGCAACTGAGAAGGAACGAAGTGCTCGGGGCCTGAGCTCCAGGTGCTAAGAAGCCACATGCACCTGAGCATCCCCCAGTTAGCAGGCAGAAATGCTAGTGGGAACTCAGAGCATGTGATCTGCATCCCGCCTGCAGCACAGAGACTGAATTTAATGAACTGAATGAACTGTGGTGTTGGAGAAGACTCTTGAGAGTCCCTTGGACTGCAAGGAGATCCAACCAGTCCATTCTAAAAGAGATCAGTCCTGGGTGTTCACTGGAAGGACTGATGTTGAAGCTGAAACTCAATACTTTGGCCGTCTGATGCAAAGAGCTGATTCATTTGAAAAGACCCCGATGCTGGGAAAGATTGAGGGCAGTAGGAGAAGGGGACGACAGAAGATGAGATGGTTGGATGGCATCACCGACTCAATGGACATGGGTTTGGGTGGACTCCGAGAGTTGGTGATGGACAGGGAGGACTGGCGTGCTACAGTTCATAGGGTTGCAAAGAGTCGGACATGACTGAGCAACTGAACTGAACTGAATGTAATGATAGTAAATACTGAACAGAGTATTTGTTAGCTGGGGCTGCCATAACAAAATACCACAGACTGGGTGGCTTAAACAATGAGAATTTATGTTCTGACACTTCTAGAGACTGTAAGCCCAGGATCGAGCTGTCAGAAAGTTTGGTTTCTTCTGAGACCTCTCTCCTTGGCTTGCATATAGCATGCTTCTTGCTGTTTCTTCACTCAGTCTTTCCTCTGTGCAGGCATTCCTGATGTCTCTCCATGTGTCAAAATTTCTTATTCTTTGAGCACATCAGTCAGATTAGATTAGAGTCCACTGTAACGGCATCATTTTACCGTGGTTACCACTTCAAAAGCTGTTTCTCAAAGTGCAATCACATTCTGAGGTACTGGGGTAAGGGGAGGGAGGAACAGAACTTTAGATATGAATGTGAGCACAGTTTGGCCCATAATGTGGGATGTAGACCACAAATAGCCGGGACATTCTCAGGATTAGAACCTCTGGGCCAGTGCAAAGCCAAGACTAGACTTCTGAGAGTTCCAGTATCATGTCTTTTAAGTACAGCTGGCCTTGGATTCAGATGTCATGTTGCCTGATTTTGTAGCCTGATTTAAGTTTGCAGCAACCACCCAGGTTGATTGATATTCAATGAATCTATGTAAGATTTCATTCATGCTCTGTCGCTCAATTGTGTCCAACTCTTTGCAGCCCCGTGGACTATATAGTCCACCAGGCTCCTCTGTTCATGGAATTTTCCAGGCAAGAATACAAGAGTGGGTTGCCATTTCTTCCTCCAGGGGATCTTCCCGACCCAGGGATGAAACCCACATCTCATGCATCTCCTGCATTAGTAGGTGGATTCTTTACCATTGAGCCACCTGGGAAGCCCCTATTTATATATACTTTATATCAACAGAGCCACAAGTCCTATAAATGTTTTAAATGATATGTCCTTGTGTTGAGCTTATCTCTCACATCTTACCTTGCTCTGTGATCACGGTACTAAGGTCAAACTAATGCGACTACTGGGAATTGGAAACTCCTTCTATGGAAGTTCATTGAACTGACTTTTACCCAGGAAAGAAGAGACAGCGATTAGAGAGCTGTTACACATGAGTCCAGAGTTCATGAAGAAAGTAATTTTAACCTGAAGCTAATGGTCAAATGCAGGGCCAAGGAAAGGGAATATGTGAAATGTATATGAGCATCAGCAGAAGAATGGTGAGCCAAAGACACAGGACCAAAGAATGAACTAGCCGACAGAAAGGAAATGAAACCAGAAATTGAGCAATGCAATAAAGAGTAAAGAGCATTAAGAACCAGACTGTTTGGCAAGCTGATGTTGGTAAGTGGCCAAATCACTTTATCTCTCCAGACTTTGGCTCTTGAAGGTCTCTTCAAAATCCAAAACATCTATGATTTCTCCTTGCTGTTTTTCTAATCTATTTATAGATTCCCTCAGCTGAATAGAATAGCCTTGCAAGTTAAGCATAATTTTCTCCAAGTGATAGTTTAAAGGCATTGTCCAAGACTGGTTGCAAGTGATGGCTATCTGATCTGAAGCTTTCTTGTAAAAACACTGAGCTGTCTCCTAGGATTAAAGAAAGGAATATGTCTGCATCGCAGGAATACTCATCATCATATGCTGTCAGAAGTTCTGCTCTATTCCATTATTGTGTTGTTCTCTGTGCATCATATTCTCTTCCAACAGAACAGCGTCTCTGTTACTCCAGGTGTACACCTCTCAATCTCTTTCTCTCTCTCTCTCTCCTCCTCTCTCTCTCTTCCTCCTTCTTTCCTTCCTTCCCTTCCCTCTTCTCTTTTTACCCAAGCCCAAAATCCCAGAGAAGGGAAACTCAACTCAGCATCAACCAGGAGCCCAGAACCACTAAAATTTAAAATCTAGGAAGGTCAGGCTATGCAGATTTATGTTCTCCTTTGGGCTTCCCTGGTGGCTCAAATGGTAAAGAATCTGCCCGCAATACAGGAGACCTGGGTTTGATCCCCAGGTTGGGAAAGTCCCCCAGAGAAAGGAATGGCTACTCACTCCAGTATTCTTGCCTGGAGAATTCCATGGCCAGAGGAGCCTGGTGGGCTACAGTCCATGGGGTAACAAAGAGTCGAAAACAATGGAGCAACTAACATATTTTAATTACAACAACTATCAGTCTTGTGAATGAATGAGAATCTTCAGAAAAGCACATAGTTCTGGCTAAACAATGGATCCAGTTCAATGGAGTACAGAGTGCGAGTAGGAGAGAATAGAGGGAGAAGTCTGGGATACTAAAGTACTCAATCATCCCTCATAGATCTGAGGGACAGACAGATAAAGAATCTGCCTGCAATGCAGGAGACCCAGGTTTGACTCCTAGGTCAAGAAGATCTCCTGGAGAAGGAAATGGCTACCCACTCCAGTATCCTTGCCTAGAAAATCCCATGGACAGAGGAGCCTGTCAGGCTACGGTCCATGGGGTCACAAGAGTCGGACATGACTTAGCAACTAAACAACCACCAAGGTACCCAGACAGTGGAGCAGCAATTCATTCTTGCTCTTTTACTCGTGGTGAGAAAAGGAGGAAAAGCAGCAGTGACAATGTGACTGGATGAATACTCTTTCTGTGCAATTCCTACTTTATACTACAGTTTTTGTAAGATAAGAAAGTATATACTTAGAACTACCTGATCTTTGACCAGCATCCTCAAATTTTATTGTGTCTCCCAGAATAGTATGATTTAAACAGTTAACAATAGCCAGAAACTATCTTAATCTCAAGGAAAATGAAAGAAAATATCTACTTATTCAGGGCTTCCCTGGTGGCTCAGAAGGTAAAGCGTCTGCCTGAAATGCAGGAGACATGGGTTCGATCCCTAGGTCGGGAAGATCCCTTGGAGAAGGAAATGGCAACTCACTCCAGCACTCTTGCCTGGAAAATTCCATGGACAGAGGAGCCTACTAGGCTACAGTCCATGGGGTCGCAAAGAGTTGGACACGACTGTGCAATTTCACTTTCGCTTTCTGCTTATTTAATTATGAAGGACACAATGTAGGAGACCTGGGTCTGATCCCTGGATTGGGAAGATCCCCTGGAGAATAGTTACCCTCTCCAGGATTCTTGCTTGGAGAATTCCAAGGATAGGGAAGCCTGGGAGGCTAGAGTCCATAAGGTTACATAGAGTCGGACATGGCTGAGTGACTAATACACACACACACACACACACACACACNCAGCCTGCTGTGTGGCTGTGTGTGTGTACTCACTGATAGCCTGCTGTGTGTGTGTCTGTGTACTCACTGACTTAGCCTGGTGTGGGTGTGTACTCACTGACTTAGCCTGGTGTGTGTCTGTATACTCACTGACTTAGCCTGGTTCCTTCCACCTTGCTGATTTCTTTCATATAAAAAAACAAACTCTGAAGTCGGAATCTATCTTGCTTTCTTACTCTTCCCAAAGGGACCTTTATCAATGGAATTGATGTAGATTTAACCAACTATTGAAAGCTAACCAGTTACCAAGCACAGACATGTGCTTTTGTAAAAATAAACTTATTTAATCCTTTAATGAGAGTCAAGCTGTGGTTGATATTATATTATTGACTATCAGGTGATAAAGAAGCCGAGCTTAAGGGAGGCAAGGTCGTGCAGCGAGAGCCTTGGACTCTGCTCTGTACCTGTGTTCTTCCTTCCAGCCATGTTGTGGAGCTCACAGAAGAGGGCTTAGGCCCATCCTTGCCCTTTGGGAGGGTGCTGAATTCTGATGGGAGAGGAAATCTGTCAAGAATTAGCACTTGCCAGCAATGTGCTAGGTGCGTAATTGATGTCATCATCTGAATCCAAGAGAACGGTGAGAAGCTCTCCTGCTTTCCCCACGGTGTCACTTCCTCAAGAAACTACCATTGTAGAGAGAAGCTTGCCTCTCTGGGACTGCACAGCAAGCTGCCAGCCAGTGGCTCTCAGTTTCTCCCACATTGTACGCACACCTGAGTAGGAAACCATTTCTTGCATCGCGGACTACCAGGTGCCGTCCTGGCTTCTCACACCCTGCGTTGGCCCTCCCTGGAAGCTGTTCTTCTCTCACACCTCCAGGCATGGTAGTCCCGGCCAAGGCTGCTCTGATGTCACACCCTCCTCCCAACTTCTGCAGCCATTCTTGAAGCCAAGGGTGTCCCCCAGCAGCAGTCCAAGCTAAAGTTACTAAGGACCAATGCCCCCTCACCCGGGCAGCCGGCACCCATCCAGGAAGGCAGGAGTCTGCTGCCCAGCACATAAGCCTGCTCTCTGCCAGCTGGCCTGGGAGGCTCCATGTGCCAAGCAGGGGACGTGTGATCGGGATCCGTGCCCGAGTGTTCCCTGAGAAGTAAAAATGCATGTGACCAGAGCCACTGCAACCTGGCTCAAAAAAGAGATGACAAGAAAAAGTATGGCATGTTTCTCTAAAGAAAACCCCCAAATATAAACAACAAAAACTCTAAAACCATCTCAAGAGTGTCATATATTTTTATGTTTACCTCCTGCCCTAAAACTTTTCATAAAGCCCTGAACATAGTAGTGGTGGGCAGATATGAAGACATGAATGTACCCTTAAGGTCCTTTCTGGACCACAGTTTATTTTGAAGTTCAGCACTGTGCTTGGCACTATAAGAGATGCTTGGTGAATATTTGCAGGATAAGTGCTTGAGGAATCTCACAGTCTTGCAATTGACTGACGAAAGCCCTCAAGTCCTGTTGCTTGGTTTACCTGCCTAACCAACCAAGGAAGTTTGCAAGGGCTAGAAGACATCTTATCTTTATGCCTAAAGACCTGGTGATGCCATAAGAATCCCTAGACCCATGGATCCCAGCCTTGGTGTCCCTGAGCGTCTCAAGAGCTAGCACACAGACGGCTGGCAGTCTAAGCATGGCTTTCACGCTTGAAGACTCCAGGAACTTGGACTTCTCATCTGAGCCGCCTCAGAGATCTCTGCCTGTACTGGACGGTCTACACTAAGGTGGTCACTGGTTCTCCTGTGCTCACCAGAAACTCGGACTGGCAACCATCTCTCAGGCTGGCTTGTAGAATTCAACAAATCAAATAGTCATTTCCCTTTGTTGGATAGACAGACTCTTTCCAAAATACACAAAACACCTTTTTCATCAAACAGATGAGAGGATTGGTACTGGAAAATATCAGGACACAGTACCTTAAGCTTCAAACCACTGACATCAGATTTTGGTCCCGTTCAGAAGAATCAAAATATGTCATAGTTATTTTGCAGCAGAAGCTTGGAATTTATGATTTGTGAGTGCAGTTGTGCTTGTGGGAAGTGAAAGAAACTAGAGGAAGGATTAGAGGGTATGTGTCCACCGGGATTTCTGCTTGCTTTCCACCTACTGTGGCAACTTGATGTGCTCACACTGCAGGGACTGGAGGAGTCTAACTCTGGGCTTCTTGGAAATCTCAGCAACCACCCCATTCCCCCGGCTCCTTCGAGGTGCTCAGTGATATTTTGAGTGAACTGAGCGTTCCTCAGAGGGCTTCTTTGGGTAACATGGTATGCATAGCCCCTTCCCTGGGGCCACTGTCAGCCCTCCTAGGAATTCCTCCCCAGATACCAGTCACATGCCAGGCCTTCCCCAACACCCAGAGCCTTCGTCGTGGATCATGTTGGCTTGCTGGGGACATGCCAGTCTGTGGGTTCTAAGGCTCTAGCTTAATGACAGTGTAGATTTGCGTGTTTCGCATTTTCAGGCTGATTTGACAGATTTTTGAATTGGCTAGAAGAGGTGACAGAGGGAAAGGGCCTCTACCAGAAGGTAACTCTGGTCCAAACTGTAACTGGACCAGAGGGAGAAAGAGCGAATATCTAAGGAGCTGACTGCCTTACAAACAGTGAACCGACACAGGGATCGCTGGAGAGCCCATCCTGCAGCCTTCCCTCCTGCACTCCTTCTCATACATCAGGAGGTGCTCAAATAGGCACTCAGTGCCAGAGGCTCTGTGAGGTCATGGGGGATACATAGGTGGGATACATAGGTGGAGGACAGATCATCACAGCCTTTCAGGAGCTCACAGCCTTGCTGGCGAGGTGGCAGGTGTGATGGTGGTGGCTCTGAGATGTGCTGTGTCTCTGGTGTGCTGCTGCTGCTAAGTCGCTTCAGTCGTGTCCGACTCTGTGCGACCCCATAGACGGCAGCCCACCAGGCTCCCCCGTCCCTGGGATTCTCCAGGCAAAAACACGGGAGTGGGTTGCCATTGCCTTCTCCAATGCATGAAAGTGAAGTCGCTCAGTCATGTCCGACTCTTAGCGACCCCATAGACTGCAGCCCACCAGGCTTCTCCGTCCATGAGATTTGCCAGGCAAGAGTGCTGGAGTGGGGTGCCATTGCCTTCTCCGTGTCTGCGGTGTAGATAGCATTAATACTTGCTTGGTGGCTCAGTGGCAAGGGCGCTCACTTCTAGCTATTATCTATCTGGGTAGGTTTCTTGGAGAAAGGCTGAATGGAGATTTGAAATAGGATGGGATTGTGGTAAGTGGGTTTTTCTGTCTGAGTGGGAAGAGGGCATTCTATCACATGGCTCAGTGGCTCTAATCATGATGGTCCTATTGGCAGAAAGAAGTAGTTGAAGAAGACCAGCTTTGGAGGAAATTTTAAGGAAATTAAGAGGTCAGTAGGAAGAACTTCCTCCCTTCTCCAACTCATGTCTGGTTGTTTTCTGCCTTGCACGTCAGCCACAACCTGAGCATCAAAAGACATTGTGTGCTTGTGTGCGTATGCGTGCACACATATGCAGAATTGAAAGCACATCCACTCGATTACCATTGGTGACAGATCCTAATGTTACAGTAGAGGATAAAGTGTGTAAGAGTTAAAGACCTAGCTTCTAGTTGTGGCTTGTCCCATTTCCTTTGGTTTTGGGGAAAGTACTGTGCCTTTGTAATCTTCAGATAGCAGTATCTAAGTTTGTAATATTACTTCATGTTCTGTAAGGTGTTGCAGTTCATTGTGCACAAGTACTTTCTGAACAAATAAAAGGTCTAGCTGTGATATTTTCAGGAGGCAGGCACTTTGCTCTATTTCTAAAAAATGCAAGGACAGCGTATTTTTGTCCCATACTTCTGTCCAAAGTTCTGACCCCCTGGAAGATGGCAGAGCAAGGTTGGGTGGTGAGTCTGGGAGAGCTTCACTCTCCCAGCTTTTCTGGTCATGTGTATTGAAGACCAGTTCGTCGACTGTGGAAAACCTGCATGGAGGTTCAGTCTTGTGCCGTCAAATCAAGCAAAGAAATTGGCCAGAAAGCATGAGGGCGCCCATCCTGGGAATACCTCATGCCCTTTCCCAAAACACCTGTCTGCTTGTGTGCTACGTTGCTTCAGTCGTGTCCAACTCTTTGTGACCCTTCGGACTGCAGCTCTCCAGGCTCCTCTGTCCACAGGATTCTCCAGGCAAGAATACTGGAGTGGGTTGCCATGCCGTCCTCTAGGGCATCTTCCTGACCCAGGGGTTGAGCCTATGTCTCTTATGTCTCCTGCACTGGCAGGCAGGTTCTTTACCGGTAGCGCCACCCTGGGAAGCCCAAAAACACCACCTGTCTGTTGACTGTCCATCCTCTCTCTCTGTCAGCCCAGCTTTGGGTCCCTGAACTGCTGTCCAGATTTGAAGACGACCCTCTCAGTAGATAGGCTCTCTTCCTGTGCTGCCTGCTCCACCCCTGGAAGCATGAATCTCAGCAGGGGCTTTTCCCCCAGCACTGAAAAAACCGGGGGACTGAAAACAGCCGCCCTCCTAGCACAACCGGTCCTTGGTGAAGAAAGAGTGCCCTCTAGTGGGCTTTGTCTGGAGCTGCTCTGGACCGGTGTCAGGGCTCAGCCAAGGACAAAACAGCCCGCTTGCTGCCCTCCTGCCAAGGATCTTGAAGCTGCCTTTGGGTCTGGTTTGTTTTTCTCCTCGTGTGAAGAAACAAAGAAAGAACAGCAGGAGACCAGTTGTGAGAGCAGCCCGACTGTGCTGTGACAGCCTTCTTATTTTGGGAGGTTCATCAGAGAATTAACCCCAGGGCCAGTGATGGCAGCAAGGTAGATGGGGACATCGGATGCTTTTTAAAGGGGCTGTGACAATTTCTGTATACATCACTCACCTGTCTTGACTGGTCTCTTACATGAGGGGTTAGATTTGTGAGAAGGAAACTCCTTCTTTAAGAATGATTACCGAAAGGGTTAAATATCTTATTGCGTGACCCTCTTTGCAGAGCAAATCCACTGCAGTTGATTTTATTTTTGGCAATGGAAGTGTACAAATCTCAGTATTAAAATCCTATATATACTGGTATAAACAGGGTTGGGTTTTTTTTTCCCTTTAAACCTGAGTAAAAGCTGTTGGGCTGGGGAGCAAAGAAGGGAGGAGGCGAGGGAGGCTGCGGGGCGCCCATCAGGGAAGCAGGAACCTGATCACATGTGATGGTTGCTGGATTAGGTAACAGCTCCGCTGGTTGAAATTGGATCTTGGAGGATGAGTGTTAACATCTCTGGTGTCCTGGTGAAAGGTTCATTTGAGACTTGCGTGGTGCCACAGAGATAAAAAAAGGAGCTTTTAAATAATCATTTTGTCTCCTATTTGGCAGAGTGCTGACTTCAAGCAGTAAATAGGTAGCATCACTTTGGCTTAGACGTATCGGCCTTTTCATTTATTTATTTAATGTTGGTGGGATTTTTTTTTTTAACTCACTAACTGAATAGCCTTCCGTGTCAGTGAATCCCAACGCCTGTCTTTATAGTGGTACATTCAGATCCTCTCCTTCTGGGCAGAGATCTGTCCATGCCGGGTTTATACTGGTCCATCTGGGCCTCGTCGCAGCACACATGCATAGCCCAAGACCCTCAGAACCAGAATCTCTTGTGTTAGATAGTGGAAGAGGAAGGTTTGGTTTTGTTTATGGTGTGTGTGTTTGTGTGTGTGTGTGTGAATAGTTTTTGTGGTGGTGGTTCTGATACATACTCTGAAATTTCTGTTTTCATAATGATTTGAGTGTAACTTGAGGGATATAATTTGGAGAGGACTGTTGGGTTTGTTTTTCCTATTTTTTCTGTTCTTTTATTTTCTTCAAATCTCTGGTTTGGGGCCATTTATGTGTCCTGAATTCTAAGGATAACTGCAAGCAAGGTGCATTTCATTTCTATCATACCTGTTCCTTCTTGGCCACATTTGGAAACCTATTATATTAAATCTTAGTGAATCCAAATTTCTTTTTAAAGAGTGTTTGTATCCAGGATTCATCAAATGATACGAAAGCTAAGCAAAAGGATAACTCTTTCCTGTGTGTGTATGTGTGTTTTTTTCCCCCTCTACTAAATATATCCAGTAGTATAGATTAGGGCTTTACCCTCTGTGACTGTCCTGGGACTTCTTTGGTGGGTAGGGGGTTACAGTGTCTCCTTTCAGTGTCCTTGGCAGGTTTAGCATTTCCTTTATTTCATTTAAAAACAGTTAGATTTTAAGATCAAGACAAATATTAAGTAGGTAGGTGTGCAGACTTTGTGTGGACAGTTCATGCTTCCCATGGATTGTTTAAGAGAAAAAGTGAGGCATGGATGTGGGTGCAACTGAGAAGGACTGGAAAGGGAAAATATTCTTTGAGGTAAATATTGGGCACATAGGAAGTACTAGAAGGCGATGGCACCTCACTCCAGTACTCTTGTCTGGAAAATCCCATGGACGGAGGAGCCTGGTGGGCTGCAGTCNACTCCAGTATTCTTGCCTGGAGAATTCCATGGCCAGAGGAGCCTGGTGGGCTACAGTCCATGGGGTAACAAAGAGTCGAAAACAATGGAGCAACTAACATATTTTAATTACAACAACTATCAGTCTTGTGAATGAATGAGAATCTTCAGAAAAGCACATAGTTCTGGCTAAACAATGGATCCAGTTCAATGGAGTACAGAGTGCGAGTAGGAGAGAATAGAGGGAGAAGTCTGGGATACTAAAGTACTCAATCATCCCTCATAGATCTGAGGGACAGACAGATAAAGAATCTGCCTGCAATGCAGGAGACCCAGGTTTGACTCCTAGGTCAAGAAGATCTCCTGGAGAAGGAAATGGCTACCCACTCCAGTATCCTTGCCTAGAAAATCCCATGGACAGAGGAGCCTGTCAGGCTACGGTCCATGGGGTCACAAGAGTCGGACATGACTTAGCAACTAAACAACCACCAAGGTACCCAGACAGTGGAGCAGCAATTCATTCTTGCTCTTTTACTCGTGGTGAGAAAAGGAGGAAAAGCAGCAGTGACAATGTGACTGGATGAATACTCTTTCTGTGCAATTCCTACTTTATACTACAGTTTTTGTAAGATAAGAAAGTATATACTTAGAACTACCTGATCTTTGACCAGCATCCTCAAATTTTATTGTGTCTCCCAGAATAGTATGATTTAAACAGTTAACAATAGCCAGAAACTATCTTAATCTCAAGGAAAATGAAAGAAAATATCTACTTATTCAGGGCTTCCCTGGTGGCTCAGAAGGTAAAGCGTCTGCCTGAAATGCAGGAGACATGGGTTCGATCCCTAGGTCGGGAAGATCCCTTGGAGAAGGAAATGGCAACTCACTCCAGCACTCTTGCCTGGAAAATTCCATGGACAGAGGAGCCTACTAGGCTACAGTCCATGGGGTCGCAAAGAGTTGGACACGACTGTGCAATTTCACTTTCGCTTTCTGCTTATTTAATTATGAAGGACACAATGTAGGAGACCTGGGTCTGATCCCTGGATTGGGAAGATCCCCTGGAGAATAGTTACCCTCTCCAGGATTCTTGCTTGGAGAATTCCAAGGATAGGGAAGCCTGGGAGGCTAGAGTCCATAAGGTTACATAGAGTCGGACATGGCTGAGTGACTAATACACACACACACACACACACACACACACTTACACACTTTTGTTTTTGTTTTTGTTTTTGTTTTTTTGCTTCTTGTGAGCCAGATACTCTTCCAGGGACACAATAGTGAATAAGTGCTTCCCTCAAGAAATTAATTAACTTGGATTAAAAAGGAATCTCAGGCACCTTCTGTTTTTATTTTTGCTGCTGATACTACTGCTATTATGAGTTAATTTCCTCCTCATTACAGCTACCAAAAGACTGTTGTAGATATGACATGAATTGGCCAAGACTTTCTAGAACCAATTAAGTCAAGAGGATGAAGATGCTGGTTTATTGAGAGTACCACTAGGGAACTGTTTCCCAAAGTATGTTCTGTAGCACACCAATCTTTTTAAAGTATCTTCCAAAACAAAAAAATATTCTGTGGTCAAATAAGGCTGTGAAATTGCATACCACAGATTTCTCCTCGAGACTCACAACGTGACATGTTATTGACTCTGAGAAGTTCCAAAATAAAGAGAGCTCTGTAAGTTTGTTTAAGTTCCCACACAAATTGTCTACTGATCAGCACCCTTCCATTTTCACGATCAAACACCTATTAGCATCTGAGTTACTTGAGGTTTTCTGTTGTTGTTTGGAAGCCACATAAACAAAGCTCACACATTTAAGTGGAAATAGGAGTATACCAGGATCCAAGGAGCAGTTGAAAGCCAAGATTCAGGAAAGAATAGAGAATTCTGGAAGCCTCTCTGTCAAACACTGTCAGTAAATAAAGCAGAGCTCCAACTACTTCCCAGTCTCTGTCTGTCAACCCTAAATTTCAGATTCTCAGGAGACGAAGTCTGATCAGCCATCAGAGGGCTGGGTGTCTGCTACATCAGTCAGCAATGGTGAAGGTCAGATGGTAGACATACTACCTGGAGCTTCATCCCTGAGTCTCAAGGGCTGTTTCTAGAGAGAGATTATCATGAGTTTGGAAGACACCCAAGAAATGTCTATTATGAAATCTCTTGAAACAAGAAGCATGCATTGTTAAAAACCATCCATATGATTTAATATTAATATTTTAAATGGGAAGAAATATATTCCTATTCCTAAAATTGCTTTGAGACTTAACCAGAAATGGATGTCGATATTTCCTTCCAAATGCAGTTTTGCCATCAATTGAAATTATTATAAATAAAATTGTTATACAGTGTGCTATGTATATATAAATTTTGAGATGCTTCCCAGGTAAAAATGCTTCTGGAATTATTTCTTCAGTAGATTATCCAAATTGCTTTGCTGATATATTATTGATATTTTTGCAACTCTTTTTATGGGAGTGTTTCTGCGTATACAGTTTTATTTTCCTCCTTTCCTATAACTCTTTATTTATGGACACTGAATATTGAATTATATGTAATATTTTAATTAATAGAATTTATTTTATTGGATTGGTTTGAGGTTTACAAAAAAATTGAGGACAAAGTATAGTTTCCACCTCTTGTCTTCATACTTGCACAACTTCCCATGTTATTAACATCTCACATTAATGTGCTGTATTTGTTACAATTAATAAATCAAATTAAAAAATTACTAAGTCCATAGTTTATATTAGAGATCACTCTTTGTCCTGTTGTTCAATTCTGTGGGTTTTGACAAATGTATACTGTTTTTGTATCCATCATAACAGTTACCAAAGCAAATATCCAAATATCAAGACTTAAATATTCCCTGGGCTTCCCTGGTGGCTCAGTGGCAAAGAATCCATCTGCCAATGCAGGAAACATGGGTTGAATCCTTCAGTAGGTAAAGGCAACCCACTCCAGTATTCTTGCCTGGAAAATTCCATGGACAGAGGAGCCTGGTGGATTATAATCCATGTGTGCATGCTCAATAGCTCCACTGTCTCGACTCTGTTGTGACCCTATAGACTGTAACCCCCCAGGCTCCTCTGTCCATGGAATTTCTCCCGCAAGAATACTGGAGTGCCATTTCCTTCTCCAGAGGATCTTCCTGATCCAGGAATAAAACCCATGTTTCCTGCATTGGCAAACGGATTCTTTATCACTGAGCCACCAGGAAAGTCTGGGCTACAGTCCATGGGGTTGCAAAAGAGTCAGACAAGACTTGCTGACTAAACAACAAATAGTCCCTGTGCTCCACCTAACTCACCCCTCCCCATCTATCTCCTTTAACCTCTAGCAACCACTCATCTTTTTACTGTATCTATCAGTTCAGTTCAGTCGCTCAGTCGTGTCCGACTCTTTGCGACCCCATGAATCACAGCACGCCAGGCCTCCCTGTTCATCACCAACTCCCGGAGTTCACTCAGACTCATGTCCATCGAGTCTGTGATGCCATCCAGCCATCTCATCCTTGGTCATCCCCTTCTCCTCCTGCCGCCAATCCCTCCCAGCATCAGAGTCTTTTCCAATGAGTCAACTCTTCCCATGAGGTGGCCAAAGTACTGGAGTTTCAGCTTTAGCATAATTCCTTCCAAAGAAATCCCAGGGCTGATCTCCTTCAGAATGGACTGATTGGATCTCCTTGCAGTCCAAAGGACTCTCAAGAGTCTTCTCCANACTCTTTGCATGAGGTGGCCAAAGTACTGGAGTTTCAGCTTTAGCATCATTCCTTCCAAAGAAATCCCAGGGCTGATCTCCTTCAGAATGGACTGATTGGATCTCCTTGCAGTCCAAAGGACTCTCAAGAGTCTTCTCCAACACCACAGTTCAAAAGCATCAATTCTTCGGTGCTCAGCCTTCTTCACAGTCCAACTCTCACATCCATACATGACCACAGGAAAACCATAGCCTTGACTAGATGGACCTTAGTTGGCAAAGTAGTGTCTCTGCTTTTGAATATACTGTCTAGGTTGGTCATAACTTTTCTTCCAAGGAGTAAGTGTCTTTTAATTTCATGGCTGCAATCACCATCTGCAGTGATTTTTGGAGCCCAGAAAATAAAGTCTGACACTGTTTCCACGGTTTCCCCATCTGTTTCCCATGAAAGGATGGGTCTGGATGCATTACTAGTTCCTTATTCCCTGCTTCTCCCAGCCTGTGGTACCCACAGGTCTACTTCCTGTCTCCATCAGTTTGACTCTTCTAGGCACCTCATATAAGAGGAGTATAATTAATCTCAGGAACAAATCAATCTCTCCTTGCATTTTCTAGTCCTCCATCCCTCTTTTTCCAGCCCTCTTCACGCCCATTGTTCAGGTGCCCTTTTGTTAAGTGATTTGAGACTTCTTCAGCCAAATCGTCTGTTGGGAGTTTCCTGTTGTTTTTAAATGTTACTCCGTTGGGTTACTGTCAACACCTCCCCCCTCTTTTGTATCTCCCTACAGTTTTGAGTATCCGGGGAGCCCAAGAAGAGGAGCCAACAGACCCGCAGCTGATGCGGCTGGACAACATGCTGCTGGCCGAGGGGGTGGCGGGGCCCGAGAAGGGCGGGGGCTCGGCGGCGGCGGCTGCGGCGGCGGCGGCTTCTGGAGGCGCCGGTTCCGACAACTCAGTGGAGCATTCCGATTACAGAGCCAAACTCTCACAGATCAGACAAATCTACCACACGGAGCTGGAGAAATACGAGCAGGTATTCACAGCCATGTGGGGTCTGGGCCCCCCAGCCCTTTAGGGCAGGGCGGAGAAATCAAGAAACTCCGAGCTAGGGTGGATCGGAAGCAGGTAGCCTTTCCTGGAGATTGCCATCCAGGATCCAGTGTTTCTGGTCTCCCCGCAGAGCCACTTGTTGAACTTAAGCCCATCAAGTCCAGGGTCTCCCCTGGTGAAAACTCGGGCAAACTGGAGATAAGATCATTTTTTTAAAAAATAGTTTAAAAAATAGTTTTAACTGATGATTGTAGGAAACTGAGTCTATGTAAGGAAAGAGTCCCTGGCGCTGCAGAGCGCTTTCCCTTGGCATGTAGCTCCGGGGCTCTCGGTGTTACAGTCACGACCTGAGTCTCCAGGTGAGCTGGGGAAGTGTGTGTGTGTGGTGGTGGCGGGGGAGGGCCCTGTGTGCTCATTAATTAGGAGGATGCCTCACTACCCGATGCTCATGGAAGCCTATGGGAACGGATACTGAAACCTGGCCTTAAATTCCTTCACTCTACCCAGATTAGTTCAAATGGGAATCTATCACACTCTGACTTTTATATATAGTATGTAATATGGTACACATCTGCTTCTATAAAAAAAAAAAAGTAGAGGGTCTCAGGGGACCCCTAGGAATAGACAAAGTTGAATTCCAGCCCTGACACACTACTGATGGTCCGTGGGATCCAGTGGTCCACATTCTCTACCTCGGTAGCTGGTAGTATTCAGCAGAGAGCTGTGGATTTGGAGCCTAAGCTATCAGAGAGCCATAAAGAAATCATATGAAGGACAAGCTTAAGAAAGGCTTTAAGTCATAAAACAGTATATAGATGTTGTGTGGTATTCTAATAGCACCCCTCTCTACTAGAGCCCCCCCCACACACACACACACATTAATTTAAATGTCAATATTGTTTCCTCTGGTCAGTATGAGCAACACTGTTTTACTAGGGGTCCTTTAACATCAGGATTTCCTCCCATTATTCAGCTGACATTAGTTGGTTGTCAGATTGTTGGATGTGACATTGTCCTGAAATTCTAAGTTAACGTACTTTCATAGAATTGTTAGATTTCTGGCTTTTTTTCTTTTTTAAGAATCATAGAAGAAGAAGGAGAAAAAAAACCAAAAGTAGAAGACCCTGTACCATCCACTTAGGACAGTCTAAGTAAAAGGCAAATGCAAACTTAATAGAATATATGAATTTTAAAATAGAAATGGGCATTTTAAAATTTAAAGTGGAGAAAGTTTCATTATTGCACTCCTATCTACCTTTGAAATGGATTCCTACAGAGTCTCTTCTTTTATGAGGAAAAAGGTTCCTGTGAAGCTGGAAGCCGAGTGTGGTGAATTTCAGCCACAGGTCAGGTGTAGGGAGGTGTCAAGGGGAGCAAAACAAAAGTCATTTTGTGGTAAGAACCTGTGGATCATCACCCTCGACCCTCTTGGGGAAGAATAAACATTCTTATCGTGATGTAGACTCTTGTAGACATTTTATCAGACCCCAGGAGAGGCTCAGCTCAGGTAAGCTGGTAGGTCCATGACAGGTTCCCCGCCTGGGCCATCACCTTAGAGTTCACAGCCTGCCCCAGCCAAAGGGATAGTTTGGGAAGCCTCACGGGGACATTGCCTGTAAAGGTCCCTGGCTAGCCACTTGGGTTCCTCCTCCCCATGCTTTTCCCATTGTGCTTTCACCACTAAGCTCGGCCTCTGGCATAGCAACCTATCTAGACCTGGTCTCCAGGTTGTGTTAGTTGCTCAGTTGTGTCCAACTTTCTGCGACCCCATGGACTGTAGCCCACCAGGCTCCTGTGTCCGTGGAATTCTCCAGGCAAGAACACTGGAGTGGGTTGCCATTCCCTTCTCCAAGGGATCTTCTCAACCCAGGGATTGAACCCAGGTCTTCTGCATTACAAATAGACTTTTTACCATCAGAGCCACCAGGAAACTCCAGGGGCACAAAGAGTGTGGCTTCCTCCCAAACCTACAACTCAGATGGATGTTAGGCTGGATGGTGTTAAAAACTAGCTTTCTTTGTAGCTCAGGTTGCCAGCAACAAAGAAGAACAGACTGTCTTCTTGATTTAACCCCCTCTTGTTGCTCTTCCATCTTCTTCCAAAATGTCTAAAGCACTTTTATCAACCTAACTGCACTGGTGGCAGCCCTTTCATGGCTGCCGTCCTCTCCATTCTGATACAGGTGAGGAAATGGAGGTCAGAGAGGTCAAATGATATATCTAGGTCACACATCCAAGGAGGGACAGATTACCTTGGAATCTGGATTTGGACCTTTAGCCCAAGGCTGTTACTGGAGCAACAAACAGCTCCACTTAATATGGAACGAGTGTGGGTGTCTGTAGACAGTGAAGTAACCGGCCTGTCCTCTCTGGTACTTTCATGGAATAGACTGATACTCTGTAGGAGAGACTAGAGAGTGATAAAAATACTCTACTTAAGAAACTTCTCATAGATACCTACATATTCTGAATAACAACAGTGCTGGAAATTGGGAACTTAAACTGTATCCATTTTGCTGATGGGTGGGGCTGTACTCCCCCTCTGTTGCTTGTTTGGTCTGAGGTGACCCAGTCCTGAAGTCTGCAGGCTCAGTGATAGGGTTAATGGCGACCTCCGGGAGGATTTATGTCAACATGCATCTCCCACAACTGCTGCTGCCAATGTCCCATCCCTGCGGCTGGCTGCTGTGGACCCACGCCTCCCCAGGAGACCCTCAGACATTCACAGGCAGCTCTAGTTCAGTCTCGTGCGGGATCAAGTTAGGTCAAGGTAGTAGTAGTCGTCTGTATTTATTGTTCTTAAGAAGTACTGAGAAATTATTTCCTTATTTCTTTGGGCATTTTCTGGTAGGAACTGAATACTGTTTAACACACTGTGTGCTTAATAATTTATTAATATTAGTTGTATTTTTAATTAGAGTAAATGGCAGATTGTGAGGAAATTATGCCATTAACCTTCTAGCTAGTAAGTCTGAAAGATAGATCTTCTTCATTTTTTCTGTAAGCATTCCTCATGGGACCTTTTAAAAAATAGGAAACCTTAGTAAAAATGTCAGTCTCTTAATAATACCTAGATGGTTGCCGGATTGACTATTTAAGAGTCGATTCTGTTGTTTTGATTTGTTTTGTTTTTAGTTTGGTGACAATAGATAACCAGAGCATCAATTAGCTCTCCAGTGATTAACTACAGTAACCCTCCTCACCCTTCCCACTCATCGTGTGCTCCCCCCCAACCCCCACCAAAAAGACCTGAATCAGCCATTGTTTCACCCTGAGGTTATTAGATAAAGAAGGCTTCTAATGACTTGCATTAGAAAGAAAGGAAGGAAATTGTTTTCTTCATTAAAAAGGGTTGGTAAACACCTTTTCAGCCAATCTTGTTGGTAGCTGAGGTATGTAAGACCTAGCTAAAAAAAAAAAGAAAAAAAAAAAAAAAAAGCTGGCATGTTTTGATAGACCAGGATATCAGAAAACTGAATTTTCTTCCAAGTGCTATTCAAAAAAACAAGATACTCTTGTAGCTTTGCAGAGTTCTTCAGTTTTTGTAAGTAATGGTGCCAGGACATTGACAAGGCTTATCTCCAAGGCTGAACTGGGGTGGGTTAAGCAGTCCTTTCACAGTCAAGGAAGTCTTAAGATCCCAGTCATATCCCTTGCTGAAATCGGCAGCCAAATCCAGCTTGAAAGACTGAGAGATGAATGTGAGCTGAAGAGAGTGCAGGAAGGAAGCTTCAATTCTAGGACTGAATTGCTTATACTAAGCAAGATTTGTGAAGAGCTTCTCTTGGGTCAGCTGCTCCTCAACGTTCCCTTGCCCTGGAACCCGGGATGTCTCCAGGGGCAACTGGAGGGCTAGCTCCAGAAGGTGACTGTCTTTAGGACAGTCTTCAGCAGTCACCTTGTCACGGAAGCCTTCAGCCTGCGAGGGTCCCATTTAATTAATTAATCACTCCTACTCTCCATTCCATCGGGAGAACCTGGCCTCACCAGAGCAGTGCAGCTTCCGAAGGTGCTGAGCTTGGGGAACTGAGGAGGAGGCCTGGGTAGTTCAGGTCCTGGAAGAATCTGGATCATTGTGTTCTGCCCATCTAAATGGACTTGGAGTTCCTGTCTGTTGTCTGTCGTGTGTTCCCAAGCAGCTGTTGAGTAGCTGCCCTGCTCCACCTCAGCAGTGGGTGAAAAGACTCCACTGTCTGTTTAGGGCAGAGCAGAAAGGGGCCCAGCATCCAATGCCCTGATTAAACACCAGATATTGTGAGTATTTTTATTCACTGTAATGAAGCACATTATTAGCTGAGTACTGTGGCTTCCCAGCAGAGAGGGTGTGGGTCTGACAATACCTCCTTCACATCCAGCCCCTCCTCACTTTGAACCCCCACCAAGTCTGGAGTGGGTTGGGTGGGGAGTAGGGCCTGCAGCCCAGCGGGGGTTGCTTGCGGCATACCTCCCCGCCATCCCTCTCCAAGGCCTCATAGACTTCCAGCCAACTCGCTGCCAGGCTTTATTTTCCTCCCTTTGTTGTACAGCTTCAGGGTGAAGGGGCTGTTTAAGTTGGGGACAGATGAATTTTATAATAAGATCTTGTGTTTATGTAGCAATTTTCATAGTAAGGGCAAAATGCTATATGGACTTGATCTTCTGTGGATTTCATCTTCAGCATATACATACCTGCAGAGTAGAAAGAAGCTATTTGTGACCTCCTTTATTTGTACCACGTGGGAAACTGAAGCCTGGAGAGGGTTGCCCCATTGTGATCATATGCTAGGTTTCAGAGTTACCTATACTTTAAAAAGATAATAAGGACACACTATATGGCCAGACACACAGTAACTCATCTTGTCCTTACCACATTCTTTGAGGTACTGTCCTCATTTCGCAGATAGCGAAGAGAAGGCACAGGGGTCTTGCGTGACTAACCAAAGCCCCACAGTGCAGTGAGTTCCTGGGCAGGGTGTGGACGCAGGCGGTCTGTGCTCTTAGCTGCTGCCCTGCTCACGTGAGTGATTTACTCCATCCACAGGTCACCGTACAAGGAGCGTGAGGATTGCTGGCCTTGCTAAAGTGGTAGGAATGATTAAATCCACTCTTGGACGAATAAAGCAAGGCACTGAGTAGTGAAAGCAATTGCCCACATACTCATGGAAACAGGGTCAAAAACCAGGTTTCCCAGTCCCCAGTGTAGACACAGCCCATTGGGTGTGTCTGCTGATGTATCTATGGCCAGCAAACCTCAAAGGATTTCGAGAAATGAACAGTGAATGTATTACTGTTACTACATAACTGACAGCTGTGAAGAGCTTTGTGTTGTAAAAAACAATAGCAGTACAGCTTCAGCATTAATGAACATGATTCTGCAGTATTAAGTTGGACACTTTGAGTCCTTAGTTCTTCAACCTTCAGAGCATCAGCTTGCCTTTCTTGCCAACAAATTTTCCACAGTTTTCCAACACTGCTGTTAGTTACGTGTGAGTAGATGTTTTACTGAATGTTCCTTAAGGAAACTAGACTACAGTGATAAATAATAGTAATTAAAAGAAAGGGCAGTGGTGTTCCAAGGAGCAAGTTCAGAGTCTGAGAAAGAACAGACCCCCTGGCCTGGTTTAGGGAGTGTTCAGGTTGCTTTTTGATGTGGGCCTTCATCTCTTGGGCACAGTTTTCCCAACTGTAGAATA
>SJYV01016407.1:0-14672 GCA_006410875.1 Neotragus pygmaeus | reverse complement strand
AGCTGAAACTTCAATACTTTGGCCACCTGATGTGAAGAGCTGACTCATTTGAAAAGACTCTGATGCTGGGAAAGACTGAGGTTAGGAAGAGAAGGGGGCAACAGAGGATGAGATGGTTGGATGGGATTACTGACTCAATGGACATGAGTTTGAGCAAGCTGCAGGAACTGGTGATGGACAGGGAGACCTGGCATGCTGCAGTCCATGGGGTCGCAAAGTGTTGGACACAACTGAGTGACTGAACTGAACTGTACTGATGCATGAGGACGACCTGAGAAAATAGCACTAACATATATACACTATCATGTGAAAAACAGATAGCTGGTGAGAAGCTGTTATATAACACANAGGGAGACCTGGCATGCTGCAGTCCATGGGGTCGCAAAGTGTTGGACACAACTGAGTGACTGAACTGAACTGTACTGATGCATGAGGACGACCTGAGAAAATAGCACTAACATATATACACTATCATGTGAAAAACAGATAGCTGGTGAGAAGCTGTTATATAACACAGAGAGCCCAGCCTGGCGCTCTGTGATGATCTGGAGGGGTGGGATGGGCTGGGGGAAGGAGACTCATGAGAGAGGGGATGTATATAATTATGTGTATATATATATAGTTGTATCTTATTCATATTGTTGTACAGCAGAAATCAACACAAGTTTGTAAAGCAATTATCCTCTAATTAAAAAAATTTTTTAATAAAATCATACATGCAATAGTAAACCCAAATGAATACTCTATATGGCTATTTAGGAAGCATACACCATGACCTAATCCATATCTTTCATGTCATATTTTTGCAATAGTTTTAAATTTTTATCATCTTTTAAAAATAATTTGGAAAATAAGTTCTATTTAATGGTTAGCACTATTTATTTGAGAAATGATATTTGAATTCAACTTGTACCTCTGAGAGTAGCAATACTATGTGGATACAGTAGAAAACTAAAGACTATTACTAGATAATTAAAATTGAGGAAGGAAATTTCCTTAAAAAAAATTTCAAATAGATGACCCTGGAGAAGTGTTCTTTTCCATTGATAGTTTATATTTCTGTTTCTTCTTTATGTGAGACATGGAGACAAAATTTTACCTAGTATAAATAAATAATACAAAGAAGGAAACAGTAAGCTAGAAATATCCTTCCAAGATCAATTCAATGAATGGTCCCTATATTGTATGATTATTAATTTTTAGGGGGAAGCAGCAAAGCAACACATCCTGTTATATAGGTTAAAATCAATCTTAAATGAAAATTATTTTATGAAAACATTTTTAACTTCTAAATATATTTCTTCAATCTCCAGTGTTTTTGGACCACCCCCACTGAACGCTAAATGTTTCTATTCTTTCTTTCTTTTTTTCCCCTCAAGTCCATTGTGGAGGTATGTGGCTATGCACGCATGTACCATTGTTCTTCTTTCTAAAATCCAATATGGATAAATAAAATTATATTTCTAAGGAGAAAAATAATTTCCTTCTTAGGAATTACTCGGTTTTGCTGGATACTTTGATATACTTGTTGAGGGGTGTGCATGGGAAGTCCATCAAAATGTGTGTATGAGTGACAGCAGTGGTAATTGGACAGTTTTCTAAAATAAATGGTGTCTATAACTGCATTGTTTTAGTTTTTCTTAGAAGGCAAGCTTGGAAAGAGAGCAGAATTACATTTAAATAGAACTGTGTAAAGAAAGGGAGGGGAGAGAGATGAGATGACTAGTTTAAGATAAGAGCATAATTTTGAAGAGTACTGATGTGCCAGATAAAGGTGTTGATTACAATCTCCTTGGTAGCCCCCCTTCATTACCCAGGCCTGTAGATCTTAGGAAAACCAACTTCACCTCCTCTGGTATCGTGCAGCTGGATCTGCCTTGAGGATGAACATGGGGGTTAGGGCAGAGGCTTCTTGATATAATAACCTCTGGACGGCTCACAAGCATAAGTGCACATATACACTCACAGACATACACACACACAGCCCTGTGCATATGCACACAGACATATATCGCCACATAAAAAGCACCTGTCAGCTTAAGCCACCTCCACACTGACTGAAGGAGGTCAGTTAAACCAAAACTTTTACTGTTTATAAAACACTGCGGTTGTACTCATGGTAGAAAATAGAACTTTAAGAGCATTTACAAACTGATTTGGTCCTTTGGTAAATCTTTGGAAATGGATAGAAAATTCAGAATTTTTGGTGTTTTCAGGGCCACCTAGTCTGTGATTATAATAATTTAGAAATCTTTCATTATTTATCTTGTTTCATTTTGCCATGTTATATTGTACTCTGAGATATTAAGAATCAAAACTATGTAATTACATAAAGGACTTCATTCTAATCTCTTTTCATAACTCAAGAAATGCCATGTCAGAGTTCTTGAATTACTGCTTTTCATCAAATATTATAAATATAGCCTTCTTAACTCTTAAAATAAGTGACTACTGTCAAAAGAAGCCCTTTGTTATATAATTCCTTTTAACACTGAATAATTTCTGTTGTATGACTTTATTGTTAGGTGCTTTACCAAGTAAGAAAATATCTGCCCATGTTTATATCACACTTTCATTTGTCCCATAATAATTAACATTTTCTGAACTAGAATAGATCTTAGAGAACATCCAATCCAGCTAAACCGTGTAGAGGGAAAACACTACATGTTATGCATTACACAAAAATAATTTTTATGGAGAACTACAGAAAGATGTAAAACTATACATTCAGAAAATGTACCTGAGCTTCATAATGAAGAACTTTCACAAAGAACCCTTTTGACAGTACTAATTAGAATTTGTAAGTTGATATTTAAGGATGAATGATATGTATTATTGACTTGCTAAAGGAGAGGGCTGATAAAACTGCATTAGTTAGGATGCTTTGGGCTGTAACAGAAAATGCAACAAGAATTGGCTTAACAGTAAGGAAGATATCCCCAATATGAAAATATTCTTCCCAGGTGGTGCTAGTGGTAATGAACTCACCTGCCAATGCAGGAAACACGGGTTCGATCCCTGGTCGGGAAAATCCCCTGGAGGAGGAAGTGGCAACCCACTCCAATATTCTTGCCTGGAGAATCCCATGGACAAGAGGAGGAACTTGGTGGACTATAGTCCGTAGGGTCGCAAAGAGTTGGACACAACTGAAGCGGCTTAGCATGGATGCAGAGTTGGCTATTCAGCCACTCAGTTACTTCATCTGTGACTTAGGATCTATCCAACTTTCCATGTTTTCATCCTGAGAATCAACAGTTGTCAGATTACATACCTACTTAGTTAAATCTGAATTTTAGTTAAATAATGTATAGTCCATGAGATATTGCTAACTGAAATTTCAAATTTAATGGAGACCTTGCATTTTTATTCCCTAAATCTGGGAAACTTATCAGAATCTTGGTTTTTCTTTGCAGGCTCTCTAGTCATGGTATAAGATGGCTAATATACCATTTAGTATTATATGTAGATGCCAATATCCAGGAATAAAAATGATTCTGTTGGTAAGGAAGAAAGTGGAGCAGTGATGGTTTGTCAGGTCACCAAGGCAAATCTGAATTTTTGTTGACTGAAACCCAATTTCCTATAATATTAGGTAGTTAGTTCTATAACTATGTAGTTTAGCCTGCCTTCTGATTCAGGGGTGGGACCTTATTCCATAAAAATTTATTTTTTTGATTTCTGAGGCTTTTAACTTCATTAGAACAGGGAAAGCCCATATTACTGTATATAAAATGAGAAAAAAATTGTAATGAGTATTCGGAAGTAAGAGAAGGAAATGGCTCATTTTCACACTTCCCCTTTTCTACATCATTCCTAGGGCACATGTTAGAGGTACATGTGCCCTGCTCCATGTACATGGTTGCTGGCTCTTTCTTCTTCCTTTGTATTAGTTCACATGACCCATGGCCAAAACCTCAATTTCCTGTGTTCTCTTCCTCCTACCACTCTCCCACCTTTTAAAACATATCCATATCCTTAGGGCCCTATTTGTACTTACATGATAATGGTTTTATATGGGCTAGATTAACTGTGCTAATATTTACTTTGCTAATGTGTTGAGCCCCTGAGGTAATTTAAGGCTTTAATCATTTCAAAAGTTCAACTCCTTTAAAAAGCTCTTCAGGAATGCTGCCAGTTTACACATCTTGGGGTAATGGCCATTTTGGCCTCCCTGTCATACTCACAGAGGCAGGTGGCTACAAGAAAGTTTGGTGGGCCCGTATGACTCCACTGTCTGGAGTTTGTTCATGTTGTCAGCCTGCTCTCTCATCTTAGGCCATTTCTCATTCTCTCATCAGACTCACATTGTCATCTGCTGGTTTCTGCAGCCATTTTCTCCACCTGTTTCGTGTCTCATCTGGAGTGATTCATATGTGACTTCAGTATTTATAGAATGCCCCACCCAACACCCTGGACTCCTCATTTCTTGACCACCTCTATTGCCCAGGCCTTTAACTCCTTTGGACTTCAGTGATCTCCTGTCACTGCTACCCCGTCTTTCCCGGAAACTCCTTACCTCTCTTAACTACATTTCACAATCATACTATCTTAATCTGGGTTCCCGCTCTTTTCAACTATCTCTCGTCTTTACTTCTAGCAAACTAACAGGCTTCATAAATCATCCAAAACATTAAGAAAATAGCAAAGATTCATATCTTTAAGTCCCTCTATGACCCTGCTTCTTCATCCCCTGCCCTACCTCTTCTATCCAACCTTCTTTCTGTGGTTTATCTCATCAATTAATCTCTCTATTGTCATCACACTTAAGCGCTGAAACCCTCTCCTGGAGGAATCCAAAATTTTGTCTCTTGAAATCCCACGCCAAGGTACCTGAGCCTGCTAAAGGGAGTTACATCGCTGTCATCAGCATTGAAAAGTGGTTAGGAGCATGGACTCTGGAGCATGACCACGAAAGCTGAGCTCTTGGCTACTCCCCTTACCAGCCGGGTACCCGTAGCAAAACAGCACAATCTCTGTGTGACTCCCTTTTTTCATCTGTAAGAAGGAAATCATAACTGAACACGTCTTATAGAGATACTATCATGAACGAATGAGACAATATTATAAGGTGCTTATGGAAGTTTCTACTTCTTTTGTAGTTTTATTACATTTGTTAATAGCAACTACTCGAAACCTTTACTCTCTTATGGCTCACACTCCATCACTTCAGCGGATGATCTGGCCATATTCTCAGAGTACGCATAGGACAATAGGTATGAATTCCTTTAAATTATCTTACTCTGGAGATTTAACTACACTGGTGCATTTATATCTCCTTCCCATCGAAAAGAAAGAAATCACCTTCTAAAATTAACTTTCTTCCTGTTCTCAAGATCTCATCCCTTCAAATACCTAACTTTTTCTGTGTATAGTTAACCTTTCTGTCTACTTGTTCCTGTTCCTAACCAGTAAACATGTTTTAATTCCCATGCAGTCCTACAAAAAAATAACCAAAATCCTTCAACATTTCCTTTTAGCTATTTTCCTATCTTCATCCTTCTCTTCATCAGATGTCTACATTTCCTTTTCCTACCTTTACTTTTCTCTTGACTGTGCTACTGAGAAATGATAGTATAATAATTATAAGAAGGTCTAACATTAAAATCAAGTGGGAATAAACTCCAAGGGATCAAAACTTTAGAATTGGCTTTTCCCCAACTTTAGCAGACATAGATATTCATGATTTTGAATGCTTGTATATTTATATGTAATGGCTTTCCTGCTCTTTTGTTCTGGCATAACCAATTAATTGTTATCATTTGAATACCCCTGCTATTTCCTGTTTCCCTCTTTTAAAAGGAATTAGCCCTAGAGACTCCCACTATAATCAAGACTTCATTCTTTACCATCCCAACACAATTATTTGTCAAGGTCAGCAATAACATCTCAATTTCCAAATCCAGAGGTCAATTCTCAGTTTTCATCTTAATCAACTTCTCAGGAAGTTGGTAGAGTTTACTATTTCCTCTTCTTTAAAACCTTTTTTCTCCCAGTTGCCTTCTGAATACCACGTTCAGTTCTCTTCCTACCTTGCTAGTTGATCTTTCTTAGCCTCCTTTGATGGATGCTTCTCATTTATCTGCCTTGAAAATGTGAAGCACCGCAAGACAATATCCTTAAATACCTCATCTTAACATTCTCCACCAATTCCCCTCTGGTGGCCCCAACTAAATTTGTAGCTTCAGATACCATTTATATGCTGATGACTCCAAAACTGAGATTCTAGTCCAGATTTTCCCCTTGAACTCTATACTCACTTACCCAAGTGTTAGAGTTAGTCGCTCGGTCATGTCCAACTCTATGACCCCATGGACTGTAGCCAGCCAGGCTCCTCTGTCCATGGAATTCTCCAGGTAAGAATACTGGAGTGGGTTGCCATTCCCTTCTCCGGGGGATCTTCCTGACCCAGGGATTGAACCTGAGTCTCCTGAATTGCAGATGGATTCTCTACCATCTGAGCCACCAGGTAAACCCTCATAATACCCAAATACCTACTCAATATATCCAGTTGGATGTCTAATGGGTTTTCAAACTTAACACACTGAACAAACTTTTATTTCTCCCAGAACTTCCATCTTTAGTCTTCTCCATTTCAGTCAGAGAGAGTATAAGAACTTAATAGTTTATACTAGTAAAAGGATGAAAGTTAGTAAAGGAGACTGGGAAGTAATAAAATATGCAAATGTAAGATCAGGAAAGAAATGTGAGGAATAGTCAATCCTGACAAAAGCTATAAAGAAATCTAGAAAATGAGGGCTGAATGGATCCACTAGATTTAATATTTCAGAACTCATTGATGACTGCTGCCTCAGTAGGCTTGGAGTTGTTTACCCAGGAAACAGGAAGAAGGCTGATCAGAATGATATGGAAAAAAAAAAAAATGGCTGTCTGATACAATGATTCCAAACACACACAAACACATGTATACATAGACACACATATACACCTTTACAATATTTAAGCCAAACTTTTCATTCATAGTTCCAACTTTATACTATGTTTCTAACCTTGCCTCCAATATGTCCAATAATGAACTCATTTCCTTTCTTCTCTATTCTCTTTATTCTCAAACAAATTAATTCCACAGGACTAATCATTCTAAATTCTCTGTCATGTTAAATGACACCAATACTTATCCATTTACCTAAAGTAGAAAGCAAACTTGGAGGTCATTCTATTTCTTCCTCCCTACCCATCACTTCAGTTCAGTCACTCAGTCATGTCCAACTCTTTGTGACCCCATGAATCGCAGCATGCCAGAGCCCCCTGTCCATCACCAACTCCCAGAGTTTACTCAAACTCACATCTATCGAATCGGTGATGCCATCCAGCCATCTCATCCTCTGTTGTCCCCTTCTCCTCCTGCCTGCAATCCCTCCCAGCATCAGGGTCTTTTCCATTGAGTCAACTCTTCGCATGAGGTGACCAAAGTATTGAAGTTTCAGCTTTAGTATCAGTCCTTCCAGTGAACACCCAGGCCTGATCTCCTTTAGAATGGACTGGTTGGATCTCTTTGCAGTCCAAGGGACTCTCAAGAGTCTTCTCCAACACCACAGTTCAAAAGCATCAATTCTTCGGCTCTCAGCTTTCTTCACAGTCCAACTCTCACATCCATACATGACCACTGAAAAAACCATAGCCTTGACTAGACAGACCTTTGTTGGCAAAGTAATGTCTCTGCTTTTTAATATGCTATCTAGGTTGGTCATAACTTTCCTTCTGATTCTAATATGTCAAATCTGATTGCAGCCCCATCTCCACTGTCTAACTCTAGGCTTTATAAACCTCCATCCTCCAACCCCTGCCACTAATTAGCCTCCTAACTGGTTCTCTTGTCTGAGGCTTTCTCATGCCCTATTCTTCCAACTATATAGTTATAGTTATATAGCTTTCAGTAAAACATTTCAGTTAAAAACTGAAAGCTGCTTCCGACTTCACACTGGCATTTACACACTCCCTTGGAATAGCACATCAGGGCCCTTAAAATTTGGCTCTCATCTACCACTTCAACTTTAGTTGATGACAGTTCCCCACTTGCCTTAAAATAATCAAACTGAAGTACAGTGCATGGGGTCAGGCACATATTTCCCACATTTGTATCTCTGGAATACTTAGAGCTTTTAAAGTTCAAATAAGTTTTTATCCTTAAATTGTAAATACAATTTCTAAAAGGCTGGAAAAATATTAGCCATAATATTGTCATTTAACAGAATATCTTTGTTTACATCCCTCCTAATGTCCCTCTAAGAATGTAAATATTTGTGTAGGAAACAAACAATTTTGCATAATATTCTCACGTGTTTTATTTAGCTAGTCCTTGTCATGTTTCAGAAAAGAAATAACAAAAATTATACAATTTATTATAAGGAAAAGAAATAGACAAAAGAGAGAGAAAAAAAGGGAGGGGACAGAATAGAGCCATGAATAAGGTTTGAGATGCATACCATGATGACCTACTCATCTACCATGAGTGAGCCACACAATTGGCTTTCAATTTTCTAGCTGCCAATGTGAAAACAGACACTTTGTCAGTTATCCAACTTCTAGTGCCTGTGAGATTAAATAAAAATATCCTGGTAATTTTAACTCTTCTTGGAACAAATATTGTAAAAGGATATTTCTCCTGAGGTTCTCCTATAAAGAATACAGAGTGATATACTACTTAACAAGATTCTTATTAGAGATGGCACATTTCATTCCATGTCACTGTTCAAACTGAGAATCAATATAGGCAGATGCCATTGCACAAATCATAGAGTGATTTTGTAAAAACCATTTTCTTGAAAATAATTTGATACTAACAAGGCACCCAGCTCTTTGCTGGTCTGCTTAAGTGCCACTAGTGGTAAAGAACCTGCCTCCCAATTCAAAAGAAGCGGGTTTGATCCCTGGGTTGGGGAGATTCCCTGGAGGAGGGCATGGCAACCCACTCCACTTCTTTCCTGGAAAATCCCATGGACAGAGGAGCCTGGCAGGCTACAGTTCATAGGATCACAAAAAATCAGACATGGCTGAAGTGACTTAGCATGCACGCATATATTTAAATCATGAGTAAATATATTAAAACGCCCACATATCATATGTTACATAGTCACAGTAGTGACTGAAGTTTCTTTAGAAAATCTTTCTGAAAGTTGTTTCTCTTCATAAAAGAGTTTAAAATAGTTCTTAGGTGAAGAGTTCTGTTATGGCTCAGCTGGTAAAGAATCTGCCTGCAATGCAGGAGCCCTGGGTTCAATCCCTGGGTTGGGAAGATGCCCTGGAGAAGGGAATAGCTACCCACTCCAATATTCTGGCCTGGAGAATTCCATGGACTGTATAGTCTATGGGATCGCAAAGAGTCAGACACGACTGAGCGACTATCACTAGGCGAAGTCTTAAAATGTCATGTCCTATACTGGGCAGTCAAAGCTTGCTTGGAAGACCAGATTTTAGGTTGAGAAGAAAAAACTCCCCTGTTTCGATCATGAACATTGGTCCCTTTGAGAAAGTCCTCTGAGAGCAAGAAAGCGGCTGGGCCAAGGGTATTATAGTCTTGGGCTAGTCTTGGGTTAGTCTTGCATCTAATAGAGAACAGGATGTTATCCTAGAAAAAGGACTCAAATATAAGCTGAAGAACATACTTGTTTGCAGAGATTCTCACTGTCTCCAACCTGAAGTCCTCTCCAGAAATACGGCTAGGTGGAGCTACAGATTTGGGGCCTGAAGTATCAACTTTACTTCTGTAATGTTACATGCTGCTAAGAAGCCTGGATACTCAAATCTTTGTTTTTACATTCTCTGAGTTTTGCAGAAGATTGATGAGATAAAAACAATAAAAAAAAAATCCCTGCCTTTATGTTTGTGGGACTGCTAAGATATGGATTTTCATCCATAATTAATTCTGTCACTAAGATGGCTGACCTCAGGCAGGCAAATTTCTCAGCTCAGTTTCCTCCTTTGTAAAATTAAGGAGTGGTAGTAGGTTACTGGTTTCCTCTGCCCATCAACTGTAAGTGCAGAGTCCCTTCGGTTTGCCGAGAATAAATGCTTGCCAGGGTTTCTCTAACTAGACTTGGAGAATCTAAGACATCCACACATCTTGTGTTGAAGCAGTGGCTCTGCAGGGGGAAAGTCCTGGTTCCACTCTGCCCCTTACCAGTATGTGGCCTGGGGCAAGCACTAACCTCTCTGAAGCTCAGTTTCCCTATCTGTAAAGTCAAAGTATTACAAACTCGTATGTGTGCGTTAGTTGTTTAGTCATGTCCAGCTCTTTGTGACCGCATGGACTGTAGCTTGCCAGGCTCCTCTGTGCAAGGAATTCTCCAGGCCACAATACTGGAGTGGGTTGCCATTTCCTTCTCCAGGGACCAACTCGTATAGAGTTGTATTAAACCAGACACTGTAAATCCAGGTATAAATACAGTCTCTGAAACAAAGCAAGTGTTCAATCAAAAGTACCCATTTTTAGCACTGTTATTTCCTTGGGTCCACTGAAATAAATGCTCTCTAACAGCATTTCTTCAAGTTGAATAGCCACTAGTGTAGTTACAGTGTTTAAAGGTTTAAGGTGCCAACTTGGGCTGAGTTGTTTTTAAAAAAATTGGAAAGACATAGGCTCAGGGGAATTTTAAAAAATTAAGCAAAACAACCTGTGTGTTGACCTTTACCCTGTAGTTCTTTCATTTAATAACAGTCTATTAACGAACACAACTTTAAGCTGTTTGATTAATACTAATGGAATCCAGGCCAAATATGCCACTGAAACAACAGTAATGAACTTTCTTGCCTCAAAGAAATTTTAGTGGAGGTTTGCTTTATTTTTCTGTTTTGAAATAAGATTGTGAAGAAGTTCTTAGTTTGAGGTTCCCACCAATAGATATTTGGTCCTTTAACCTTTGATCATATGTAGATTATATTTCAATATAATTAAATACAATAAACTCATTCTTAGATAGGAGAGATAAGCTTTGAAGGTCATGTAAGTACTTATTTTATAACTTTAAAGCAATTGTTTAATCACAAAAGGAAAAAATGTGGGAAACCAGAGTTCTTTACTGTATTTTAACTACAGCAGGAAATATGTGTTTGTTTATTATGACCCTCATGCTTCCATAGCCAGATTAACTTTCAAACACAGAGTTTTCATTCTGCCTAACCAATAATTGTCACTTTGACTGTGGAAACTGATAATTTGCAGGGAGTTCAAGAATACTTGCATAATTATATCCACTAGAGCCTGGTTTGTCCCCACCACTTGGGGATAGACTCTTTGTGAACAGGGACCCCTTTTAAGAGTAAGATCCTCTACAGGATGTATTAATTAGTAAACAGTAATGTACTGGGTCAACCTTTGTCAAACATGATTTTCAGGGACTATCAAATTTTACAGTCAAAGAGTTCTAAATTACCATTTTATGTTAAGGATGTCTCCTTGCAGATTCTAGGTTTTTCTTCATTTATGAGATGTAAGCTTCAGCTGGTTTTTAATAGGTTGTAGAAGAGTAATCACTTGTATTTCAGCTAGAAAGCACTCTGCAGGATAAAAGGTGAGTGACATGTTTTATAGATAGATAAATAAATAAGACCTTACATTGTTGCATGAATCTTGAACACCTGCATATTAAAACCCCCAAATTTATCAAGCCATTGTATAGACTTATATTAATTCAATTTTAAAAGTTCTTAGGAACTAGCTTATTATTTTCTACCTCTATAGCTCTATTTCCTTTAATATCTTATTCTTGGGTCAACTCTCGTAAAACTTCTCTTACTTTAAAAGATTGCATACTGAATTTATACACAACTTTCTAAAAATTGCCTATAATCATTATTTGTCAAAATGATTTAATCAGAGAAAAGAAATTATTAAGTAAGTATGTAAGCTCTGAATTCAGGGGGACAAAAGGGAGGGGTTTAAACTGTCACTAAATTCTCAGGGATCTACTGACCCTACCTACCAGTGCAGAGCTGGTTGAAACCGAATGTCCTCGTTTTGATGGCTTCCCTGCTCAATCTTGTATGTTTTGGTTAGTGATGGTAAGGAAAGTTGGTGGAGCTGAATGTAAAGAATAGCCAAAAATGGTTGAGCAGAATCCTGGCTGAGTCTGGCAGAAACCCCTTTCTCTCCCCATTTTGTCCTCAAACTTGCCAAGCCTTGTTCTCTTTGGCTTTATTTTGAAAATGCATTTCTGGTGAGTGAGGAAAGGTTTTGTACTGTGTTTTCAATGACTCACCCAAAATAACTCCATTCAACTTGTAAACGGTCCTGTTCTGAATGCAGATTGTTCTGAGATGGGCATGAAGGGGCTGCAAAATGGAGATTAGAGAGGGGAAATGTGGTAGGAGAGGTCAGTGCAGTTTATAGTTTATTCAGATTCAGGAACACATCAGAATTACTTCTTAAAAGGACTGTATGTGTGTGTGTGGGGGGGTGTATATTTTAAAGAACCATTTGTGAGGTCTGTACCATTTAAAGCTTTTATAGATTAGCAGTATTATATAGATACATGGCTCATCTAGTTACCAACCTGTTTTTTTGATCCTCATAAAATGTGGTAGAAGGAGAGATTACAATTATAATAAACATATAATTCCAAATATATGCATAGTGAAATAATTTTTTTTAAGTTTAAATGCCTTAAATAGGAAGAATCATATAGGTAACATAAGAGCTAGGAATTAATCTTAAATTAGGAAGAAAATACGTATCAATAAATTGACCACATAAAAGAACTGTGAAAACTGCAAAATGCAATAATGATGTCCTCCTGTTTTGTTGTGTACCATAGAAAAATGTTTAATTCAAATGGCAAAGACTGAGCATTTGATATCAATAAATATACCTTTCCCAAAGCTTTCATGATTCAAAACATCAGAGTCCTTTAAAAGCAATATTTTAAGGCAAGACTGAAAAGGAAATGAAGAAAAGGACTGATCTTAAAGCTTCACAAATGAATTAAATACATGTTGGCTTTCCCATGTGTTACTATGTCCAGTTATGAGGATTTACAAAACCTTCTTTGAGTTTCTTCATGAATTTAACAAATAAAGCTTATTCTGTTATATAATCCTGCTTCATGTCATTGTTGATGAAGAATAGATGAGCCATCTATTACCTGTTGCTCAGAAACACCAGAAAATTGAGCCACTGAAAAGAAAACAAGAAGTCTAAAAGGTTTTACCATGGAGAGGGTAAATTTAGCACTGTGTGGTAAACTGAAGCCCTTGTAACCTAGGAATGGTGAAATGAGCAATAAATGACAAGTCTTTAATTTGTACAAAATTAGAAAGTATATAAATTTACTCAGATTATATAATTTGTAAGGCAAAGTTCCAGTGATATTAAACCTGTATCTTCTGATGTATACTCGGGAAAATGAGGCAAATCAAAATAGATTATTTTGCTATGTTAATACTTATTTATGAGGAGTGAACTAGTATAGTAAGAGTTTTTGCTAATGTGGAAAAAACCAGACAATATGTAATAGGTTTAGATTATAGACCTTAAATACTCAATTTTATTACTTTAAAATATATACAATAACCAGAAATACTTTAATGGCTAATAATGACTTTAAAATATATATTAAAAAACATATAAGGCAAACTAACACATTCCTTTCATCCTCTTTTATCCTACTATAAATCATTAAACTAGTATCTATGGAAATGTTAACAGTTATATTGCTGCTGCTGCTGCTAAGTCACTTCAGTAGTGTCCGACTCTGTGTGACCCCATAGACGACAGCCCACTAAGGTTACCCCCATCCCTGGGATTCTCCAGGCAAGAACAATGGAGTGGGTTGCCATTTCCTTCTCCAATGCATGAAAGTGAAAAGTGAAAGTGATGTCGCTCAGTCGTGTCCGACTCTTCGAGACCCCATGGACTGCAGCCTATCAGGCTCCTCCATCCATGGGATTCTCCAGACAAGAGTACTGGACTGGGTTGCCATTGCCTTCTCCTTGAGGGGGTCCAAAAGATTACATGTTGAAATGAACTTTAGAAATGCTGGGTTAAGCAAAGTTAAACAGTTTTATTAAAGAAAAAAAAAAAAAACTTGAGGACTTCTCAGGTCTTTAATATTCATTGTGACTGGGCTGGGATTGGCGGAGATGAGAATAAGCAGAGTTTACCAAACTTACTTTATACAGAATTCTTTCCTGTAGATAATTCTATTATTATGACAAAGGGATCTGGAAGGTGTTAAGTAAATAGAATGGCATGTTAAATAAAAAGTGTTCAGTTCAGTTCAGTCACTCAGTTGTGTCTGACTCTTTGTGACCCCATGAATCGCAGCACGTCAGGCCTCCCTGTTCATCACCATTCCCCGGAGTTCACCCAGACTCACGTCCACCGAGTCCGTGATGCCATCCAGCCATCTCATCCTTGGTCGTCCCCTTCTTTTCCTGCCCCCAACCCCTCCCAGCATCAGAGTCTTTTCCAATGAGTCAACTCTTTCATGAGGTGGCCAAAGTACTGGAGTTTCAGCTTTAGCATCACTCCTTCCAAAGAAATCCCAGGGCTGATCTCCTTCAGAATGGGCTGGTTGCATCTCCTTGCAGTTCAAGGGACTCTCAAGAGTCTTCTCCAACACCACACTTCAAAAGCAAAAATTCTTCATCACTCAGCCTTGTTCACAGTCCAACTCTCACATCCATACATGACCACAGGAAAAACCATAGCCTTGACT
>SJYV01016405.1:6272-16700 GCA_006410875.1 Neotragus pygmaeus | reverse complement strand
AAAAAAAAAAAGATTAAAGAGGAAAAATCCTTATTATGCCAGCTCATTATTTTGAAGAAAAATTGCAAAGCTAGGATGTTGTAGAAAAAGCCTCAGTATTCTGCTGGATTCTTGATACATTGATGGTCAGTTTTAGTGAATGCTGGTGCAGATCCTTGGGGTAGGACTTTGACCTAGGAGGAATCTCAGGATAATTTTGTGGGAGGTGTGAACCTTTTAAGGAACACAGTTATCCAAACCTTAAGTGAGTCTTTTTTCTCAATAATTATCTAATATTCCCGAAAAGGCTTGTCTTCTCAATCATATCCCAACACTTACATGGTGCATGAGAAGTATTTTCAGTTACCCAAGGCTGTTTGAACCCTGGGACGCAGTGAGAGTGTTCATTAGTGGCCCGTTTGGTGTTTGTTGGAGCAAATTCTATCCTGGCCCGAGGATTACTGATCAAGTTCCCTAACTTCAGATTATATTACAAAGCTCAGGAACAGTGTGGTACTGGCCCCAAAACAGAAATACAAATGAATGGACAAGATAGAACGCCTAGAAATAAACCCATGCACATATGGTTAATTAATCTATGACAAAGAAGGCAAGAATATTCAATGTAGAAAACAGTCTCTTTGATAAGTGGTGCTGGGAAAACTGGACTGCTACATGTAAAAGAATGAAATTAGAACATTCTTTAATATGATACACAAAAATAAACTCGAAATGGATTAAATACCTCAATGTTAGACTGGATACTATAAAACTCCTAGAGGAAAACAGGCAGAACACTTCTTGACATAAATCTCTACAATATCTTTTTGGATCTATCTCCTAGAGTAATGGAAATAAAAACAAAAATAGACAAATGGGACCTAATTAAACTTACAAGCTTTTGCACAGCAAAGAAAACCATTTACAAAAAAAAAAAAAAAAAAAAAAACCCNATTGTGGGGTGGGAGGTGGGAGGGGGATTCAGGATTGGGAGCTTGTGTACACCTGTGGTGGATTCATGTATGGCAAAGCCAATAGAGTATTGTAAAGTCAAATTAAAAAAAATAATAAAAGAAAAAAAAAGATGGCATTGCTAATTATTAGAAAAATGTGAATCAGAACTACAATGAGATTCCATCTCACATCAATTGGAATGGCCATCCTCAAAAACGTCTACAAGTAGCACACCTGGAGAAGATGTGGAGAGAAGGGAGCCGTCCTACACCATGGGTGGGAATGTAAACTGGTGCAGCCATGATGGAGAACAGCATGGAGGGTCCTCAAAAACTAAAGACAGAGCGATTCTATGATCAACCAGTCCCACTCCTGACCGTATATCCAGAGAAAACCTTACTTTGAAAAGATGCATGCCCTCTCAATGGGCATAAAAAAGAGTGAAAGAATGCCGTTTGTATAACAGTTCAGTTGCTCAGTCATGTCCGACTCTTTGCGACCCCTTTGGATTGCAGCACGCCAGGCCTCCCTGTCCATCACTAACTCCCAAAGTTCACTCAAACTCATGTCCATTGAGTTGGTGATGTTATCCAACTGTCTCATTCTCTGTCTTCCCCGTCTCCTCCCACCTTCAATCTTTCCCAGCATCAGGGTCTTTTCCAGTGAGTCAGTTCTTCGAATCAAGGGGCCATAGTATTGGAGTTTCAGCTTCAACATCAGTCCTTCCAAAAAATATTCAGGACTGATTGCCTTGAGGATTGATGGGTTGGATCTCCTTGCAGTCCAAGGGACTTTCAAGAGTCTTCTCCAGCACCACAGTTCCAAACCATCAATTCTTCAGAGCTCAGCTTTCTTTATAGTCCAGCTCTCATATCCATACATGACCACTGGAAAAACCACAGCCTTGACTAGGTGGACCTTTGTTGGCAAAGTAATGTCTCGCTGCTTTTTAATAACGCTGTCTAGGTTGGTAATAACTTTTCTTCCAAGGAGTAAGCGTCTTTTAATTTCATGGCTGCAGTCACCNCTTTACTGTCTGAGCCACCAGGGAAACCCAAGAACACTGGAGTGGGTAGCCTATCCCTTCTCCAGCGGATCTTCCCAACCCAGGAATCAAACCGAGGTCTCCTGCATTGCAGGCAGATTCTTTACCAACTGAACTGTCAGGAAAGCCCCAAGGAGGGTAAAAGAGGGTTTAAAAAATATTTGAGAATATACTACACACGGTGCTCTAGGCTAACTGCAAAGGGTTGGTTCTTAGCATTGTTCTCATGTAAGAAGTCATTTCCATTGTTAGTGTATGATATGTGCTCGTCTTTAGTAAATACCCTAGTCTTAAACACTGTGCAGAAATGTGCTTTGGTTTCATTAGGAGGTGATTCCTGGATTAATACTCTCAGAAAGCCCTGCCCTAGTGCCTATGCCTGACGTCCCAGGGGGCTTGGCTTTTATTTATTTATTTATTTTTCCTCTCTTTTTAAGACACTTGGACCCAAAGATTGAGACAACTGGGACCTCCTCTGTTCAGAAAGGCATTTCTACCCGATGGCTTAATTAGTGTATATGGCACTTAGCTTCTACAGATACAACCCTGTGGTGGTGGTGTTTTGGTTGCTAAGTTGTGTCTGACTCTTGTGACCCCATGGACTGCAGCCCAACAGGCTCCTCTTCCATGGAATTTCCCAGGCAAGAATACTGGAGTGGGTTGCCATTCCTTCTCCAGGGGATCTTCCCAACCCAGAGATTGAACCCAGGTCTCCCACATTGTGGGCAAATTCTTTACCATTGAGCCACCGTGGAAGTCCCAAACCCTAAGTTACAAAGTTACTTATGTTATTGATCTTCCTTTGATTTGAAGAACTGTGTTATTGAGAATGAGTGCTATTCATACTTCCATATTATACATTCTATTCCTCACCCTTCCAAAAAAAAAAAAAGTGAAAAATTAAAAGACACAGAGAAGAAAAAGCAACAGCACTCTGGATTTATAATGTCAGAGTAAGTTTGGTTTTCAGAGTCAGAGTCTGAGGTTTTTGCTTTAATGCTTTTCTGCGTGTGAAATCATCTTCTTTCCTCTTACTCCATTTGAGATTGCCAGAATCATCTGTCAACAAATGCGCCTCAGTCTTTTTCCAAGTGCTGGGCTTGGTGAGGATTCAGTGATGGGTACACAAGATTTCTTCTGTTAAATATATACATTCCTTGAAATAGATCTGATACAAAGAAAGCGGATTACCTTTGTAAACTAGTAGTATATGCTGCTTTGTGCATGAATCTTAAGCAGGATATCTAAGAAGACTCACACCAATACTGAAATGTGTGAATCTAATAATTATTAAAAACAATGTCTTCGTTCATCTCCATATTTTTTCATTTGAAATTAGTAGTTGATCAAAGATATTTCACAGATTAGCCTTTTTCACTTGGGTAAGTAGCTAGATCCAAAACTGAAAGTATCAGGGAGCCTGTTTTAAGGTTAATAGAACTATGTGTTTATTTCATGTATCCTCTGTCTTCCTCATTTCAGTTCAGTCGCCCAGTTGTGTCTGACTCTTTGCGACCCCAAGGACTGCAGCACGCCAGTCTTCCCTGTCCATCACCACTCCCGGAGCTTGCTCAGATCCATCGAGTTGCTGATGGCCATCCAACCATCTCATCCTCTGTCTTCCCCGTCTCCTCCCACCTTCAATCTTTCCCAGCATCAGGGTCTTTTCCAGTGAGTCAGTTCTTCGAATCAAGGGGCCATAGTATTGGAGTTTCAGCTTCAACATCAGTCCTTCCAAAAAATATTCAGGACTGATTGCCTTGAGGATTGATGGGTTGGATCTCCTTGCAGTCCAAGGGACTTTCAAGAGTCTTCTCCAGCACCACAGTTCCAAACCATCAATTCTTCAGAGCTCAGCTTTCTTTATAGTCCAGCTCTCATATCCATACATGACCACTGGAAAAACCACAGCCTTGACTAGGTGGACCTTTGTTGGCAAAGTAATGTCTCGCTGCTTTTTAATAACGCTGTCTAGGTTGGTAATAACTTTTCTTCCAAGGAGTAAGCGTCTTTTAATTTCATGGCTGCAGTCACCATCTCCAGTGATTTTGGAGCTCCCTAAAAATAAGAGTAACATAGATGGACCTAAAGACTATCATCTGAGTGAAGTAAGTCAGACAGAGACAAATATCATGTGATACCACTTATGTGTGGAATCTAGAAAAATGATGCAAATGAACTTATTTACAAAGCAGACTCAGAAAACAAACTTATGGCTGTTAAAGTTTATGCAGAGGGATAAATTAGGAGTTTGGGATGAAAATACATATAAAATAGATATTAATAACTACCAAAGACCTACTGTATAGTGCAGGTACCTATACTCAGATAACTTGTAATAACCTATAATGGAAGAGAATGTAAGAAAAGAATATATATGTATAGCTGAATCACTTTATACGTGAAACTAACAACATTCTAAATCACTATATTTCAATAAAATTTTAAAAAAATATATTGTCTTTTTTATTGTCTATATGGAACAGACAGTCTACTCTTCATACGCTGGAGAAAATCCAGGCTCCGAGAAATGGTGCTTTTCTCAAAGCGATGGAAATTATATCTTACCCTTCATCCCACAAACTACAGTGAATGTTTCCTCATAAACAGCTCAAGAAAATGAGCATTGTTTAGGATAAAGAGTCCACCCCCCTCCTTCCAGTTCTAAGCAATGAGACTTATTAAATGAAATCTTATCAAATTAGCTTTCTAATACATCAGTTGTTATAAATGCTGGTGCTGCTGCTGCTTCAGTCATGTCCAACTCTGCGACCCCATAGATGGCAGCCCACCAGGTTCCTCTGTCCCTGGGATTCTCTAGGCAAGAACACTGGAGTGGGGTTAATAAATCTAACATCCATTAAAATAGTTCCTTTTATAAGCAGATAATAGAGATTTCACATTTGAAGTGACCCACCCTGCCCTCTCTGACGCTTCCTCAGTTCCCAAAGTGGCTGCTGAAGCATCGGCACATGGCAGGGGCCCACTGGTTCACAGTTTGAAAAGTGCTAGTTGTAGGATGTAATGACCAGCCAAAGCCAACGAGGCTGGTTTCTTCATATCAACCCATTTTATTTTGTTTGGTGCCAAAACCTGTAGGCCCTATTAACTTTTTTAATACAGTACAGTGCAGCCAGGCTTAAAATGTTTTGCTGTTATTTACTGGAGGATTAAAGTAAAAAAAAAAAATAGCCCCCTACACCATACAGGTTTTCGGCCCACGATCTGTGATTACCAAGGTTAACTGTGGACTGACCATCCGCGGTTGATCAGCTGCCAGTTTCCCTCTGGAGGCCTGCTTACCTGAGGGTCTTGGGCCAGGAGAGCCGGCAGAAGCTGGTGGGCTCCGTCCACCTCACTCTTCTCCCGGGTGTTTAAACATATCCAGGGAAGGGCAGTAGGAGGTTGTTGGCAGCCTTTAACCTTTGTCGGGACCCTGTAGCTGATTTATCTCCTCTGACTCAGAAGGGATTTCTGAGCTCAGAAAGGGCTCTCCCCTGAGGAACCAGGAGGGTTACACCAGCTGTCGGGCAGGTTCTTTTGGTGACCTTGGCGTCCGTACTTTCTAGTGATGCCTGGGCTCCGTTCATCCTCATGACCCTGTCCGCGGTGGTGGTCTTACCCGTGCTCACGGTTTCACTGTCAGACTGCAGCCACATGAAGGACGCAGGTGGCTCAGATGGTAAAGAATCTGCCTGCTCTGCGGGAGACTCGACTTCGATCCCCGGGTCAGGAAGATCCCCTGGAGGAGGAAGTGGCAGGCACTCCAGTATTCTTGCCTGGAGAATCCCATGGACAGAGGAGCCTCGTAGGCTACCGTTCATGGGGTCACAGTCGGACACGACTGAGAGACTAACAGTTCCACAGCAGGCACATCTGCCAAGACCTGGCCTGCCTTTTGTTTCACAAGAAGAGATCATTTAAGACTCTAAAACTCAAACATCCCCTTTCGGAAAGGAGTAGAAATCCCATCAGTGGAAAAGTAAGGGGTGGATGGACAAAAATTCCCTCCTTCAATAATAATCAGGGGTTGGGGGGGAGNGAGCTGCAGGGTGGGGACGGGGACGGCCCCCCCGCCCCTCCTCTCCTGGGCACCCAACACCCCCCTGCCCTCAACAGCCCTTGGGTCGTGGGCGCACCCCTCCGCCGCTGGCCCTGGAGCCTGCCTGCCGAGTGGGTTTGGATGACGCGCCATCCTCACTCATGCATGCGTTTCCCTCCGACTGCGGTTCAGTTTGGTGGCTTCTGTTCATTCCGTAAGCGAGCGCTGGCTACTCAGAGCGTTTCCTTTGGCCATCTGCCTGTATTCCACAGTCATTACTCTGCACTGTAATCAGGCCATCTCTCAGACGCCTCTGCAGTCAGAGTTCTTGTGAACCTCTTGGGTTGTATAATCTGGAGTCTTTAGATTCACTTAGGTGAGTAGTTCCAAACGAAGTGTCAATGCTGTAAAGTTTCTCTGAGTTTTTATGTTATTGACATCAGAAAGCCAGTCATCTATTAACTTGTAGTTTTGTGAGTATATGGTATGTGACCCCTGAAACCACAGTGCACACCATGATTCCATTTTAATATTTCTGTGCTTAGGACCTCATATTTACTCACCCTTAACTGATCTTTCCTTTTAATAGGTAAGAAGTAGACTTATTCCAGTCCAGTCTAAAGGAGATCAGTCCATTGGAAGGACTGATGCTAAAGCTGAAACTCCAATACTTTGGCCACCTGATGGAAAGAGCTGACTGATTTGAAAAGACCCTGATGCTGGGAAAGATTGAGGGCAGGAGGAGAAGGGGATGACAGAGGATGAGATGGTTGGATGGCATCACTGACTCGATGGACGTCAGTTTGAGTAAACTCTGGGAGTTGGTGATGGATAGGGAGGCCTGGCGTGCTGCGGTTCATGGGGTCGCAAAGAGTTGGATACGAATGAGCGACTGAACTGAACTGAGAACAGGGGCTTTGCCTTATTTTTGGCTGTGCTGGGTATGTGTGGCTGTGCGCGGGCTTTCTCTAGTTGCAGCGAGGGGACCACGCTTCATTGAGGTGCACGGGCTTCTCATTGCGGTGGCTTCTCTCGTTGCCCAGCACCGGCTCTAGGGTGCGGGATTCAGGTAGCTGTGGCACTCAGGCTTAGTTTCTCTGCTGCATCTGGGGTCTTCCTCAACCAGAGATTGAACCTGTTTCCATGAGTTCCAAAAGGAATGTGCCCTCCACTATCCATCAGGGTCCTCTTCTATGAGGCAACTAAAGCCTCTTGATGTTTAGTGATTTCTGTCAAAGACATTTTAGGCATATCAAGTAAATACATATAAAGGTTCTTTTTCTACCCCCTTTTCACAGTGGTGCAATATGAAAGTGAAAGTTTCTCAGTCACGTCTGACTCCTTGTGACTACATGGACTCATGGAATTCTCCAGGCCAGAATACTGGATTAGGTAGCATTTCCCTACTCCAGGGGATCTTCCCAACCCAAGGATGGAACCCAGGTCTCCCACATTACAGGTGGATTCTTTACCAGCTTAGCCACAGTTCAGTCGCTCAGTCGTGTCCAACTCTTTGCAACCCCATGGACTATATAGCACACCAGGCTTCCCTGTTCATCACCAACTCCAGGAACTTGCTCAAACTCATATCCATCAAGTTGGTGATGCCATCCAAGCATCTCATTCTCTGTCATCCCCTTCTCCTCCCGCCTTCAGTCTTTCTCAGCATCAGGATCTTTTCCAATGAGTCAGCTCTTTGCATCAGGTGGCCAAAGTATTGGAGTTTCAGCTTCAGCATCAGTCCTTCCAATGAAAGTCCTTCCAGTGAATATTCAGGACTGATCTACTTTAGGATGGACTGGTTGGATCTCCTTGCAATCCAAGGGACTCTCAAGAATCTTCTCCAATACCACAGTTCAAAACATCAATTCTTCAGCGCTCAGCTTTCTTTATAGTCCAACTCTCACATCCACACATGACTACTGGAAAAACCATAGCTTTGACTAGATGGAACTTTGTTGACAAAGTAATGTCTCTGCTTTTTAATATGCTGTCTAGGTTGGTCACAGCTTTTCTTCCAAGGAGCAAGTGTCTTCATTTCATGGCTGCAGTCACTATCTGCAGTGATTTTGGAGCTTAGCCACAAGGGAAGCCCCAAAACCATGACCCATGACCTTTCTCTTAATTTAAAGAGAGACAGGTTGTCTGGCAGATAAAGTTCCTTTCTGGAAGTGGTGGTGGTGGTGGTGGTGTAGTCTCTCAGTCGTGTCTGACTCCTTGTGACCCCACGGACTGTAGCCCACCAGGCTCCTGTCCATGGGATTCTCTAGGCGAGAATACTGGAGTGGGTTGCCATTTCCTTCTCCAGCAGATCTTCCCAACCCAGGAATTGAACCTGTGGTGCAATATGTAACCTTCAAAAAAAGAACATACATGTACTGATGTGAATGATCTCCCAAGATATTATGAAAGGGGGAAAAAAAAAACCCACTGTTTTCCTGTTGTTGGAATTTAGGTTGTTTACATTCTTTTTATTACAAGTTGCAGTGAGTAATTCAGTCGTTTCAGTGTGCAAATGTATCAGAAAGGAGCTTTTCAGAAAGCTCCTGAAAGTGGAATTGCTGCGCCCGGTGTTTACAGAATGCTTCCGCTATTGCCTAGTGGCTGGTCTAGCGGATTCCCAGCTCCTCCCTCCCTGTTGTACCCTTCCCCACCACAATATGGTCAATATGGCTTTGCTAATCTGATAGGGGGAAAATGGTGCTTAGGATAGCTTTGATGATCTTTTCTCAAAATGTTACTTTTGAAATTGAGCATTTTTTCATGGGCTTATGAGCAATTTGCGTTTCTTGTGAACTGTAGTCGTAATATTTCGAATGGAATACTTCTCTGGGAGGCTACGCAGTTTATTTTGAATTATATGGTGGGTATTTGTTTTGGCTGTGCCGGCTCTTCTTGCCGCCCGGGCTGCCCTCCAGTTGCGGTGCGGGGACTTCTCATTGCGGTGGCTTCTCCGGTGGGGCGTGGCCTCTAGGGTGCTCCGGGTTTAGTGGTTGCAGCCTGTGAACTCAGTCGTTATCAGCTGCTGGGCTCCAGAGCGCATGCTCAATAGTTGTGGCGTTTGGGCTTCGTTCCTTTGCAGGTGTGGGATCTTCCCAGGCCAGGGATCGAACCCGTGTCTTCTGCATTGGCTGGCGGTTTCTTTCTTTGCCACTGAGCCACCAGGGAAGCCCAAGGTGGTTTGTTTTTTTTATTTCTTAAACTATTAGAGAAATTAGCTTTTTGCCTATTAAGTTGCATTATTTCCGTAGTTTATATAAGCAATGTTGCTCGTAATCACTTTTATGTAATAAACTATTTTTGGTTTGGCAGTCATATTTGTTATTCAGAGTTTTGAATCATTCTTAGAAAGGCGTGTCCCACTTTGATGTGACAAAAGTCATTCTCTGGTTTCTTCTAAAGTTTTGGTTATTCAGGTGTTTGTATTTAGAACTTCTTGCGTACAAAGGTCTTCAGTATGAGTCAACTTAACTTTTTTCTTTTTTTTTGCCAGCTTTCTGGCCGCTTTTTATCCCAGATCTCTGGCTAGTTTTCCAGTATTATTTAGTGAATAAATCCCTCTGGATTGAAAGTGCTTCCTTTATCATCTATTAAATTCCTCTGTAATCTGGGTCTATTTCTGGGGTTTCCCTCTTGTCCCATTGATCTTTCAGCCCACATACACCCTGCCCCGCACTTTGTAAGTTATTTTGGTGATACAGTATCTCACAGCGCTAGTCTCCCTCTCTCCTCCTCATTTTATAACCTATTTATTATTCCAGATGATTTAAAATCAGCTTTCTAATCTATCTTACCCTACCATACCATGCCCTTCTAAAAAAAGAAACAAAATTCTGATGTTGTCTTCTTTGGATTATGTTACCTTTATAGATTGAAAGTAGACACATTAAGAGTGATAAAACTTCAAAAACAGGGTATGGCTTTCCATGTATTTCTTTTGTGCTCTTCAACTGTGTTTGAAGTTTTCATCTTATCAGGGTTTTATTCATTTCCTGTTAAACTGATTTATATATTTTAACTTTTGTTGCCTTAAAAAAATAATTTTATTTATGTATTTATCTTGGCCACACTGAGTCTTTGTTGCTTCCGGCTTCTCTCTAGTTGCAGTGAGCAGGGGGCTACTCTGTCGTTGCAGTATGAGGGCTTGTCATTGGAGTGATGTCCCCTGTTGCAGAGTATAGGCTGTAGACCAGTGGGCTTGAGTAATTGTGGCTCGAGGACACAGAAGTTGCAGCTCCCAGGCTCTAGAGCACAGGTTTAATAGTCGTGGCACACAGGCTTGGCCGCTGTGCATCATATGGGGTCGCCAAGAGTTGGACACGACTGAGTGACTGAACTGAACTGAACTGATTGGCAGGCAGATTCTTTACCACTGAGCCACCAGGAAAGCCTTTTTTTTTTTTTTTTT